>JAUZSX010000005.1:2166039-2181499 GCA_034780655.1 Idiosepius hallami | reverse complement strand
TATCTTTATTCAGTTTCCCTTCGAAAAATTAACACATGTGTATAACATATAGTAGAACACTTACGGCCAATATTTTAACTAAAATCCTATTCGAAAGACACGGGCAACGCCGGGTTAAAGTTACTAGTTCAGAATAAATAGAGTAAAAAAGTTTCATATAAAAAAAAGTTATTACATATAAATTAAAAAAAAAAAGAAAATTAAGAAAAGCAAGTATCTATAAATACAAAAAGTATTGATTAGAAAAGTATTTCTAAGAAAAAAAAATAAAAGAGGAACATTCTGGAGAGAAGTTTACCTTTTTGACTTCTTCTTCAGGTACACCACGAAGCCGAGCATAAAGTTCTAAGTGTTCACGACCAGTCAGTAAAGAATCAAGAGCATCAAATTGAGGGCAATAGCCAATGTTTTGTAGAGCTTGAGCCAGATTATTTTTGATACTAATGCCATTAACATAAGAATCTCCAGTTGTAGCTTCAATTTCTCCAGTCAACATCTTGAAGGTGGTTGTTTTTCCAGCTCCATTAACCCCAAGTAATCCAAAACACTGCCCTTTACCAACACCCATACATAAATGGTCAACAGCAAGAAGTGTTTTTTTGCCATAACTTTTGTAAACCTTAAAAAAAAAGAGTTAATAGCAATGAAAAGTAGAGTAATCTATTTAAATTGTAGTTTTACTACATGTCCTTTACTACAGGAAGCAGCTATATTTAAAAACCTAGTAAAACACTCAATCAGCTGGGAGAGGACTGATTCCATCTACAAGGACACATACACATCTCTTGGTCCCTACAAAATTAATGAATAACTGAGAAATGTCTCAAATTTATGTAGTGATAATAACAAAGACTCATGTATATACCATATATATGATTGTATTTTAATAAATAAAAAATGGGATAATGTAAGTACTAAATATGAAAGAAAAGATTATATACATGAATATGTTGTCATAGCAGCAGACTAGCATTTACCAATTAAAATCATATAAATTTAATTTCAATATTTCAACTCTATACTTAGGTATATAGTTAAATATTGATCTCCCATTTGTCTTACTTTTGAATTTACAATATTCATTTTTAAATCATTTTACATCAACAAATACATTCAAATTGTTTTTCTTGGTCTTCTTGTCTACTGCTTTAATTAAAAAAATTTTGATAAAAATAAATAAATACATTTGCAATATACTTATTTAGAGATAAGACTTCATAATCTGAGTAATGATTTTATTGCAGACTTTTGTCCTCATCTGGGTAATTGACTGAAACGGTGGGAAAACACCAAAAGAACTTCCAAGATGAGGACAAAAGTCTACAAAAAGATCAATAGTCAAATACATTTGCATTTAAATTTCTAAATCAGCTTTTGCTTCCCAATTTTGTCCCAAAAGTTTTTGAATTGGGGTTGACCTTTTTAGATATTTATAACTTTTGTAAACAAAACAAGAAAAGAATTAAAATTCAAACTGACTTTTGTCAAATTTCTGATTTGTAAAACATCATTTATCGGCCCTCCATTTAGAATTCTTTGGCGTTCACGTACAACATCAACATCATCCTCACCATAAAACGCTTTTATAGGCGTAGTTTTTCTAAAACAAAATCAGAAAACAAAGTTGATTCATAAATGTTTTTCTCAGTTGAAATACGATGAGCATCAGTTTTCAATTCATCAATAAAAGAAATAATTAAACTTTTTCAGTTTCAAGAAATTTTGGTTAAAAGAAACAAAATCTATACAAAATGTAATTACAAAACAAGTTAAAAACACATCTAAACCTAAAGACTGCAACTAAAAGAAAAATTTTATAAATTCTTGTCAAGACCTTTATATTTTATACGTGTATTTTTCAGACTTGTTCTCATCCTTATATTTGTTACTTTCACAAGAATTCAAACGATGAAACCATCAAGTTCCCTTTGATCAGAGTGAGAATTGTCTGAAGACAAAGATTTTCCAAGGGTAGTAATAACTGAGAATACATTTCCAATACTTAATACACCTACCCAGTCATGGCTAATAGAATAAAAAGAGTCAACCTCTGCAGATCAAATAATAGTTTAAGTTTGAAGTTTGCTGATGACAAAAAATTACAACAAGAAGGTTCCAGAGTTCAATCACCTGAAGAAGAATGATGGGCTTATTGCCGAAATGTTGTGAGAGTCACAAGTATGAAAATGAGGCCAACAGGCTAAAAAATAACTGTACAAATTACTTCGTCACATTTCAAGAATTGCAATGATTTTGCATTATATTTATTAACACATAATGAGAAAAAAACTAGGTTTACTTTTGGTTTATTCTATGGTGAAAATAATTTTTGTTAATTTCTGAAATATAATATACTAATCAAAATTCATTTATGTTTTACGATCTCTCTCCCACTACAAAAATTAACAGCATTATTACAGAATTTGAAAAATATAATCTCTGCTTAGAGATTTTGTTTAAAAAAAAATTATCAAGTCTCTCCTCAGAAATTCTAACAAATTTTTATAATGGGTTATACAGGTTTTGTTGGTTTCATTTTAACCCTAACCGGGGTATATGGGGGAAAATAATAAAATTCCATTGGTTGGATACAAAAGTGCAGTTAATGTCTATTAAAAATAATTATACTCTAACCATTTAAAGAAATATTAAATAAAATCAAAATTAAATAATCCAGATTATTTTTATCTTCTTCATTGGTTATTAAATGTTATTTCAAATCAATAGTTCCATTGCAGTTATAATTTTTAAAACAATCGCTGACTTACATTTTATCATCTATCATCTTCTATTATAATTAGTTGTTATAACTGAATTAATTACATGAAAGATTTTGATTATTATTTCCTCAAGATATTCTGTAATAAGAAACAAAACTCTTGATACCAAAAAGGCAAAAATACTTACCTAAACTTTTTGAAAAAAGAAAATTCTATCAGAAGGTTCAAGGTGAAAAAGAAAATACCCAACATAAATAAAGAAAAGAGATTCCGTCCAACTTTATTCCATTCAAATGGATTCATATACCATTTTTCACCTACAAAAAAATAGTTAATTTACATTAACTATGCTTATATTATGCTCCATGGTTAATAAAAGTAAAAAACAAAGTCATTGTTATAAGTAGTTATTATTTCTAAAATAGCTTTAAACAGCTTACAAATTTTCTTCTTGATTTTGAGTTTTAATAAGGACCTCGTTAATGGGAAGTAATCTAACTATAGGCTAAATACTATACAGCAGAACAATTACAACTATATGTTTACTTATTTCATAAGTCAGACTGTAGGGGACTAGGATGAGGAACACCGGAAAGGAGTTGTCTGCCCCTGCTTAAGACACAAACTTTAGTTGCTGTTTAGACCCTAAGTAGGGCGGACGTCTTCTCCTATCCCTCTCACCTGAGAGGAGAACCTTTAGCCACCAGATGGTGAGTAAAATACAACATTCCACCAGTTGGTGAGTCCCCTAAACCGAACTCTTTTATTGTATATTTGTAGTTTAATTTGTCTTTGTGTACCAATAAATGTTTGTAAAGGTATTTGGGCTCTTTTACTTTCTTTCTATTTCTTCTGTTTAGTTTGTAGTACTAACGTTTCAGACCCCTAGGTACTACTAAACCAACAATATTTTCTATATGATTTTATTCAAATAGATTTTTCATATTACAAAGACCTGGGTAGATGAGGCTCATCAACTCAAGGATAGTAACTAGTCTAGGAGAAGGATAACACTGTTTATAATAATACTTATATGGCTGTCCCTTTATAAGAAAAAATTGCTTTTTGTCTAATTAAAAGTATTTCTTTATAAAAGCCCAAAAGATAAAATGAAATTAAAATATAGCTTTCACTTTCCTGATGTTCAAAGACTGATTTTAAGTGTTTTTCTATGAAATTTGTCAAGGAACCGCCATGCACACATACACACCTACACGAATAATAGGTAAGTAAGCAGAATAAGCAAAAATAACAAATGCAAAATCTAAAACAATTTGCTTCTAAAGAACTTTGATTAAAAGACACTTGTCACCACAATTTACCATTTTTCTATGAGTAGAAATATGGGTTACAATTGTCCAACTAAAGGAGACAGGCTGCATGCAGTATTCACATCAAATGTAAATTACTAACCTCAAGTATTCACAGTTGGCTCTAACACAAAGGGTGAACATCTCTAATTCAGTTAATGTCTAAGTTCTAATGATTCTTTCAACTCCTTCTAATGGTGGGTTTCACTCTCAGGTAAATATAAGTCTCTGTTAACTTCCTTATTTTTGCTCTTTAGTTTTTTTATCATTTTACTCTCTCTCTCTCACACACATACATGTATATGTATATATGTATCAGTGAGTGTGTTTATATTAACTTCTCTTTTTATTTTTCTATTATTACTTCTGCATGAATATATAATGATCCATAGGTTCATATGTGTAAATATGAGTTCAAGAATATATATGTATGAATTCTACCTAGATTGGAGCCATAGACACATGTAACGATTGCTAAATAAAGCTTGAATATAAATTCTGTTTTATCTATTTTTTTCCTTCATTTTTATATTTTTATCTATATATTTAACAAGGCTCATATTATGAAATTATAAATATACAGTACTGTGACTAGTCACATGGTAGATGTATACTTCAGCTAATGGATATCTTTCTCTATCTATCTCTTTCCCTCCCTCTCTCTTGTTCTTTTTCTCTCTCTCTCCTCTTTTTCTTTCTTTTTTTTTTGTGATACTTCTTAATGAGTCACTGATGTTTCTTAATTCCAAAAAGAATCCAAATTGGACCACTTAATAAATTTAGCAGATTTTTCTAAAGAGTTCTTTTGGTCCAAATCCTGGTATTTGAAGAACCTTGACAATCTCCCCTTGCATTTTTTCTCTGAAGCTTTTAGAACTTTTGTTCCTGGTGAAATTGCTACTTGTTTATTATGAAACATATATTTTGAATCCCATTGGCTAATTTTTATCAGCATCCTTCAAAATAAACCTAAAATAAAACCACCAATCAAAGGCTTAACATTTGAGATCCGGTTCTGAAAAACCATTCAGTAGAAAACAAAGAAATAGATTCAAATCACGCTTGTTTGATTTTTTATTTTTGAAGCTAATGAAGGAAGGATATAGAAGAGATATAATTGCTTCTTGTGAAGATCCAAGTTAAGCCTTTTTGTTTTTGAGGGTTTCTATTTCAACTTTGATATTTTGTTATTCTTAAAATGATTTCTGATTGTACTCTAAAGCCTTGTAGATAAGAAATCAAGGGATAAAAGAAATCATCCTTACAAATATTTATTCTCAGTAATTAGACTTTTACACTTACAGATGGCTGTAATGATCCATAACTAGAGAGATCCAGGAATAATTTCACGGGAGTCTAAAAGTTGGCATAATTCTTTGAAAGGACTAGATGTTAAAGTCTCCAAATAATAATAACTAAGTAAATAAATAAATAAAATAAAATAAGTAACTAAATAGAATAAATAAACAACGGCATAGCAGCTGAATTCTGTGCAGACTAAGACTCATCACCAACGGACCATGCAATGCCTCCAATCTGACACTTTGTCAGTTGCATGCTTTAACGTCATTGGTGTTTTCGGCTAAGTTTCTCATTACAAAAGAAGAATATTAACATTGTTTTGGAATTGTCATAGATTTCAAATTCTTTGAAAGAACTAGTTGTTAAAGTCCCTAAATAATTGTTGTGGGGGCTATCTCTCCTCGCTATCACCGAAACATAGACTCGCCCGGCAGGCATATTAACCGTATCCGATTACAAAAGAAGAATATTAACATTGTTTTGGAATTGTCATTGATTTTAAGTAATGATGCTAAGGTAATCTTTCCTATCTTCACCATCACCACTACTATTTCTTGGCAGGGTTATCTTTGGCATCATCAATAGCACCAACTCTATCATCAGGGCTGTGCTTAGGGGCCCCGCAGACCTCACATTGGGTGTTTCGGCCATTTTCTTACAATACACCCTATGCCAAAGCCAATCATTTGAGTTCTTGACATTCAAATTTCTTAGGCTAAATAACTTGAAAAAAAATTTTTTTTTTAATTCCTAATTTTTATAGAAAAATTGATATTTGAAAACATTTAGATAACTGTATATTCAATAGAAAATTACCTAAAAGTAAACTTTTATTTCATATTTAGTCACATCATGGTTGTCCTCATCATCAGAGTTGTTGTTTCACCACATTCACTTGTCAAGCATCAAACCAAATATTTGCCTTCCTTAGATTTAATAATCATGACCAGATAGGATTGTTTAGTCTCAGATTATGAAACCTTATCCCAAAGAATATACAGATTATGAAGCCTTATTACAAATAATATACAGATTGTGAAACTTCATCCCCAAAAATATACAAATTATGAAGCCTCATCCCAAAGAATATACAGGTTATGGCGTCTTACCCCAAAGGATTAAGAAAAAAAAAAGACAACATATATGTTCAAATAAAAATGTGTCAATAAAAAAAAAAAATTGCTTAAATTTTTTTTAGGTATGTAATGACCATAAAAGTAAAGATTTTAAAAAAAAATTGCAAACTAACGAACTTAAAGACAAAGTACATTATTTTAAAAATATATCTATTTAATAAGATGGGATAATAGTTGAAAAAAAAATTTAAATAATATTGGTTAAGAAATCTTATTTTCAAAATTCAGACGATTGAATTTCTTTAAAATCTTTAGTTGTGTTCCTAGAAAACTGCTTTCGACTTGTTTCCCAACTGAAGCTTTAAGTTAGAATCTTGACTATAAATGCCAGCAATGTTTTCAGCATGAACTCCTTTGGATAGCAATTCTAATTTGCACATGCATCAGTTCAAGCTGGAAAGCCAAAGAAAGGCCAAAGAGAAGGCCATACAATCAATTGCATTCATAATTTGCAATGGATATCTTAGAAGACAGTATAATCTTTCTATAAATCAGGAATTATGTGATAACAAAAGCCATTCAAATGTTTAATCAAATAAATTGATAAGGATGGATGTGAGCCAATATGGCCGCACTATATATTTGTCCAACGGATAGGCTGGCCATTAGAATGAGTATGTAATCAAGTGTAATAGATGTTGGAAAATCTGTACTTCTACACACACCTTTATCTGAGGTAACTTAATTTTAAGGTAGGAACTGAGTTGGCCAAATCCAAGTGTTCACCGGTTGGATGCACATTTAATGAAGAGTTATTTCTTTGTATGGCTATTTTTCAGATTGTTGTCCTTATTTTTATTATTGTTACCTTAATAACGTTTCGGCTATTGAAAACATCAGCCTTCTTCAGGTGATCCAACTTTGGAACTGATATATCCTGAGGTGGTCATAATATTAAAGGATAATCAAGAAAGAATACTCCATGAAGAAAATCAAGGAATAAATATGTACAGTAGGTTTAACCCTTTAAACCCTAAAGAACTGATAAATGATCCTAGCGACTTCAGGCAAAAGAAGACACACACATAAAACAATATTTCAACATCCATTTGGACCCTGACCTGGCAATATTAACAAGTAGTCACTCAGAGCCGTTCTTTTAAAGAACCATAGGGTCGAAATGTCATTGTGTCTTTTTTGCCTTTGTTTACTAAGGCCAATATATTGGCCCCTTAGGGTTGAAAGGATTAAACTAAGAAAAAAGTTTATTAACCTATTTACAAAGAGACATTGTGTATAGTTCTTTTGTGTTTGAACTAGCAAGCGTCTCTTGCTGGTGACCAGTTATCCAGTCCATTGTGTAAAATGTTCCGGAAGCGATTACAAATCTCACCATAACAGGAACCTTCTTGTCATAACCAGGGTCGTGCTTAGGGTCCCCGCAGACCCTACAATTGTGGGGCCTGCAAGCCCCATAGTGACCGTGAGAGTCCTTGGTTTCACAGATCTCAAGTAATTAAAAAAAAAAAATCACCAAATTAATTATTTGAATTAGAAAATCCTTATCACACTTGAAGTATACACCTATCAACCCATCTCTCTTTCTGTCAATCTCTCTTTGTCTCAATAAGTATATTTGTATATGTATGTATATGTGGTCTTTCATTGAAGAATCCAGGATGTTGAGAGGGGGGCAACTAACTTTTTTAGGAGAAAGAGGGCCGCATATTCTGCAACGGGGCTGCAAGGTGGTTAAGCACAGCACTGGTCATCACCAAAAGCTTTCATAGAACTTTGAACTTAATACTTTATTCAAACCATGGGTTTAGCTTGCTCTTGTTCTCTAAAGCCATCTCTTTTCTTGTCTCTCTCTCTCTCTCCCTCTCTCTCTCTGTCTCTCTGTCTCTGTCTCTGTCTCTCTCTCTCTCTGTCTCTCTCTCTCTGTCTCTCTCTCAGGTTAACATCAGCAAACTCAAAAAATCCATTTTCATTGTAACATCTTTGAATACAAAAAATACATAAAGTAACGGAAAAGAAGACAAAAAAGATTGTCATTTTTTTTTTGTTTCGGTTTAAAAAAAAAACAAAAACAAAAAAAACAAAGAAAAAAACAAAATCACAAAAATATTCGGAAAAAAAAAAAAAATAATTCTGACTTCTCATAATACTTCATTCTTTATTTTTTTTCTTTCCTATTACTTTTTTTTTATATCCCTCGTTCGTTACAAACCCAGGTGTCAAGACGGCGGTCCGCGAGCGATATACGTCCCTACCTCTGTACTCCACCTTAGTAGAGGACAAACATGAAGACAGACCACGAACCTCCAGACAACCCCCTCTACTGTACGCCTTTATTGGCGCAGTCTACGGGATCTTGGTTATCATGATTCTACTAATGATCTACATGGCAGTATATTTCTAAAAATGCCCCATGAGGATAGTGTTCTACATTAGCAGCAGTGACACATATAGAAATCTAAAAAAATATATAGAATTAGCCAGGTAAGTTGTTTTCTTTATTGTTTTTTCGGGGGGGGGGCTTAATCGACATGGCCCTGTGGATAGTCAATAGAACTTCGGAACCATAGTACATGGGTTTGAATCTAAGTTGTTCCATCTACATTGACATGTTAACTAATAATCTTGGGAAAGGTATGAATCCCCTCTCTTCCCTCCAGCTATGGATTTAAAAATGCATCTTGTGTTATTAAAAAAATCTATATGTGTATAAAAATAACATTTATCATAAGTAATTGTTCTCGGCATTTAAATGACCTAAAGAGGTTGATATGCCGTTCTAAAATAACATTTATCATAAGTAATTGTTCTCGGCATTTAAATGACCTAAAGAGGTTGATATGCCGTTAAACACAAAACAAACAAAACAAACAATTATTTTTTCCCACATTCCCTCCAGCTATGGGTTAAATAGTCAAATTTAAAAAAAAACTATGTGTGTATACAATGATTGTTCTCGGCATTAAATGACCTAAAAATGTTGATATGCAGTAAAACACTAACAAACTATTCTAGAAGACAAATGAAAAAGACCTTACCTTGAGGGTAACATTTTCCATTGTGGTAATGGAATCCTGCCTTACAAAAGCAGCCACGTTCTCCATTTTGAACCCTGCATTCACTGTTGGGTTCACAAGCGGGCACTTCTTTAGTAACAAGCTTCCCACCTTCATTGCATGTCCATTGCACCTGACAGGTAGAACTCAACGATGTTTCATTAACCTAAAAGATTTTTAAGAAATTCACGTAAAACAAATTTTCTAAATAAAAAGAAAATATTTTTAAAAAAAGCCAAAGAATTTAGCATTTTAATACGATTTAAAACTAAGATATATTTACTTGGTGGAGGGGTAGCGAATGTGAAGCATCGGTGAAAGCTTTGACTTTGGAATTGTATTGCACGAGTTTAAATCCCACTCAAAACCATTGCTTTTGCCTTAAGTTACCTTGGGTAGATGGGAAGAGTAACTCATATAGGTAAAGAGTAACACTTATTACAAAAATCCAGGAATATAATGTGCATATAAGAATAGCATTGTTTTTAACTTGTGTTTGTGCACGAGCAAGTAAATATGATATCTACTTAATTGAGCACAAACCTAAGTTAGGCACATGGACATTTTCCGTGCTCATTATATTCGTAGGTTTTTTGAAATCAGTATTGCACTTCACCACATAAGTTATTCTTATGATTTGACGAGTTTCATCTACTAGGCCTTTTGGAGTCAGTGTTATACTTACACCTAGACGAGTTACTCTCCTGAGTAAACGATGCTTGTCTACCGGGGGCAGATAAAAGAGAACATAGGATTTGAACTCGTGTAATACGATTCCAGAGCTTAAGCTATTACTACTTTTATCAAGTATAGTGTCACCAAGATATAAGCGAGTTGCCATGATGGGAATAAAGTCTCTTATATCTGGGTTTCTCATATATCTGGTGTTTGTTTAGGTAAGTATACAATTACTCAAGCTCTACTTTGAAACCAGAAAAAATTATCTTATACTAGGATTTATCTCATATCCGGGTTTCGTATATCCGGATTACGCTAATAGTTAAAATTCGTTGAATTCAAATTTCATGAGTTGACAGGGTTGGGATATTTGTATAATCTTCTTCTAATGATTTGCATTAGTTTCTTAATATATTTTGTATTTGCATAAATCCTGTCATTCACTAAAAGACCTTTGATGATAAGATATCTGTCTGTTATTTTTTTATTTCTTTATTTTACTAGCATTTTTAGGTAGTCGTTTTTGGCGGCACAAGAATGCAATCTATAATAATACGTTTGTCTCTTCTCATTTTACCTTCATATATGATCCACCGTGAAGACATCCACACTGTGATTTCGGAACACAATTTTCCCCGCTGAGAATAAATCCTTCTTTACAGACACAGGCCTCGGCACGTTCTTGGCACTTCTCTTGAATATCAATGCATGAATGTTGGCAAACGGATGCATTAAATTGATAAAATTGATTGGGCGGGCATTTCGTTTCTAAAATTGAAAAAAAAAACATATTGAAATATATACTAAAAAGCAATATCAATATTTTAAAAAGTGATAGAACATAAAAACTTAATCAAATGGAAAATAATTAAAAAATGGAAAATATGTTATATTTCAAATAGAGCTCTATTATTTTTGGAAATCTGTATAGCCGAACCACTGTGGACTTGTCACTAAAGTAATTAAGGAAACCCATTAAATACGTAAAGTAAAATAAAACCCGATCAATCACAGACCCAAAAGAAGATAACTCCCCTATTTAAGGAACCCTGATACAACAGATTTTCTCACTTTGGCAAGTCTCGACTAAAGACGAGACTACTGAATTTATCACCGTTACTCACCACTACCACCACCACCACCACTGGCACCACGACTACTACTACTACTACTACTACTACTACTAATACTACTACTACTACTACTACAAGATCACCACCACTGTTGTTGCTATTGCTACTTAATACTACCGTTAATGGATTGTAATAATGCTGTTATTTTGGATACAGATATTATACTGCACCTAAAAAGTTGTGCAAGCGAGTTGGGAGCCACGGTAAGAGTACCGAGGTCCCGACTAGCCATTGTAAATACTGACTGACTGCGTCATGTTGATGATGATAAATTTATTTGACTAGATTCAACCTTTTACCCAAATACATTGTCAAAGACCCAATAGTTATTGTCCTTTCAATAAGCTCAAGGATCAATTTGGAATATGCGACTTCTTGTTCAAGACCTTACCGCATTTCGATAGTCCTCTCCAGTCGATTGAAAACCCAAGTTCTTCACATTCCCTGACGAAGCCTTCTATCGCCTCACACACAACCTCGTTTAGAATGATCTTGTCCTTTAAATAAGCACAAGCATCTATTTTACAAGAGTACACATAGTCCATAAGGCGTTCAGTACCAAGTTTTTCATGGCATTTTCGGAATATTGGATGACGAATCACATCGCATCTCTTTGTTTGGGATGCTCTACATTTCGTCAACACATCGGTCACATCACATCTACAGAAATAGAGAAAACCAAAAACTAACATTAAGTTTATTAATATATTAAACCCTTGTAGGTCGTCAACCCTTTAAACTAGAATTCTTTTACCTCACCACAGTTTTTACATTGCCTAACTGCTACGACGTTAACTTTTAAAGCTTTGTTAAAAAGTTACTCACGACTGGCTAAATATAATTATTTACTTTATCAAACAATTTTTAGAAAGCGTTTTAATCAAAGTGTATCTATATAAAGAAGGTCATAGGTAATTTTTACCCTAACATCGAATCTAGGACAATACTATCAACACAATGAAATTAGTTAAATGAGTTATGACTTAAATTTCATATAAATTAATATGTTTCTTTTTACCCGAGTTGTGGTTTCTCGCTATCATCTTTTAATTTGTGGATCTTTAATTTATAGTAAATTGTGCATTATGTAATTTAAGATCTAATTTGTCGCAATCTTTTGTTCAATGATTTTTTTAAAATTTCCAATAAATTCTATAACCTTTTACCCGCGTTTTGGTTTGTCACTATAATCATTAAATTTCAGACAATAATTTCCAATAAATTGTCTATTGTGTAACCCGAGTTCAGGTTTGTCGCAATCATCTTTTGCTTAGCAACCATCTTTGCTTAGCATAAATTGTAATCTTTTTACCTGATTTCTAATTAAATTTGGTACCTGTTTAATTACTAATCCACAAATATAGATCATGTTACCTCATATATTGTTTCCTGTTATAACTTGATGACTTTTTGATTTCTAGTAAATTGCATATTCTTTTATAGTTTTGATTTGTTCTTATAATCATTAAATTTGACATATTTTAATTTCCAATAATGAATGACTAATAAATTGTATTACCTTGTTTCTTGTTTGTCACTATCGTCTTTAACTTGATGACTGTTGCCAATTTTAGAGAATCGATCTTTCTCTTTCGACACATCTTGGCCATCTTTTGTTCGGATGTCATCTTTTTTACCATTGCAATCACCACAAATTCCAATCAATTTATTGCCAAATGTCGATGGTATTTTCACATTGGCTCGATGTCTTCCATCAAATTGAACTTTAAGACCCCATTCTGTTGATACAGTTATCCAACCACCAGCAAACTTGCCAGAGAAACCCAAATAATCCTTTATCGGCAAGGAGAGTTTCTCACCATTTACCTATAGTAATAAATGCACGCATATAAATACAAACGAATATATATATATACATATATATATATATATATATATATATATATATATAAATACATACATATATACATTTATGTATTACACTTTTGATTAAAACTAGTATTAAAGCATCCTATATTTCTTATGAGGTAGTCATTTCTGAAAAAATGCTGAAATAAGTGTTAGTATGTTATTGACTGTAATATAAATTATATATTTTGGTTAAATAGTTCATATAAGTATATCTGGGTATATATATATATACACTGTAAATCGATGTCAATTGCAGAATTTTTAATAACAAATCAATATATGATGTTATTCTATATATTTTGAAACATTTTGTGTGCAGTACTTTCGTGCGAGGACAATATACTCAGTTGAGCACCAAACTAAATTAGGCATAAAGCTCATTAAATCCCTGAATTATTTGTTACTCTTCTTTAGTTGATGGGCCTCATTAAATCTGGTTTTTGGAATCAGTTTTATCCTTATACATAGATGATTTACTCTCCCAAGTAAAATGACCCCTATCTGGCTGATGCAGACGAAAGCGAACGTTATGATTTTGCTGGGATTCGTATAATAAAATTCTTCTTCTCTACGTTCATCCCAGAAGCTACCTATGTATTTAGATATACACATCTTGACACTTGCAAGGAAGCGACGGTGGGGCATTGGTAAAAGCTTGGACTTTGGAATCGTATTACGCGAGTTCAAATCCCAGTCAAAACCATTACTTTCACTTTAGCAGCCTCGGGCAGATGGGGCTCGTTAGCTCGGGAGAGCAGAACATCTAGGTGAAGGGTAACACTGAATATAAAAAGCCTGGGGAAGAGCATGTAAAAATGACTTTGTGCCAAACTTGGTTGGTGCTCACTAAGTAAATATAATATAATACATAAGTCAGTATATACTCTGATCAGACAGGCTGACACAGAAACACTGAGAAAGACAGGATAACAGACTGTCAAATAGACAGATAATATAGATAAATAGATATTATATATACTTGATCAAACACCAACCCAAGTTAGGCACAAGGCCATTTTTTACGTGCTCTATATCCCTGAGCTTTTTGCATTCAGTGTTGCCCGTTAGCTAGATGAGTTACTCTTCGGTGTTAACAAGCCCCATCTGCCCGAGGCAGCTAAAGGTGATTGTAATGCTTTTGGGATTTGAACTCATTCACTACGATTCCAGAGTCTGAGCTTTTACCAATGCTCAACTGTCATAACCTAAAGATAGATAGATAGATATATGGCCATCAATATATATATAAAGTAGTAGCAATTCTCTGTATGTGTTCGTACAACTCTATTATGGTGCAATGCATACCATTTTTTAGGTTAAAAGTCCTTAAGGTCATAGCCTCTGAAGGCCAAAGCCTAAGAATCTATACTCTCTCTTCTACAACCTAAACCACTGAACCAATCATGACCAAACCTGTCATGATGATAATCTCCAACCTCGGCATGGTGTACATCACTTTTAAGGTTAAAGATCATTAATGAATAAATCACTAAAGATCACCTGAGCAAAGCACAGCTATCTTCACTAGTATTGAATAATTCCTAACACAGTCTAGATTTATTTGGCTTTTGTAGCCTGGTTGAAATAGAAGGTTATGAGATTTTTTAATGTCAGATTTGAAAAAATAAAAAAAGAAATAAGATTATCCTTTCATAATTCTCAAAGCAGACTGCCCGGAAGCAAGAAATCTATTAAATCTTAAAGAAAAATGGCAAATACCAAAAAAGAAAGAAAGAAGACAAAAATTCCCAGCTTCAATTTATCTCTAATCAAAACTCAAGGCATTCATTAGAAATGATGCTGTGCTAAGATAAGAAAATAAATGGTAACATTTTTTTTAAAAACAGCAAGGTCTCTCCAGTCCTACCAAGCTGAAGTAGAAATTTTCTCTGTTACTGTCTCCATAGCATACTTGTTTTATGAGAAAGAGTCACTAGCCCTATGCTCCACCCACAACCTAGAGGATCTTTTTGGGGCTTTTGTAATTAGTGTTAGTATTGCCCTTCACCTAGATGAGCTACTTTCCTGAGTTAATGATTCCCATCTGCCCGAGGCAGCTAAAGGTAGATAAAATGGTTTGATCAATCTTTTCTATTTGTCTGTCTTGATTATCTTTAGAATAGTTCTTGGTTCATGTGTCATTAAATCAAACCACAGAAAAATAAATTTAACTCAGAATGGTAATTTCAAAATATTGAAAATTGTTGCTGAAGTATAAAATCTATGCTATTTCGGAATCCTTGGGATGAGGCTTGAAGATTTGTACAAGTATTATTCGGACTGCTGTCCTCATCC
>JAUZSX010000005.1:1983356-1995220 GCA_034780655.1 Idiosepius hallami | reverse complement strand
CGATAGTTATCGAGTCAGTTGTAACCAGACACTCGGTTAATAAAGATGTTATAAGAAACAGCTCCCTGCGTTTGTCCTTATGCTGCTGCCCCGCCCCCATAATAACACAACAGTCTGGATTGTCTTTGTTTCTTGATTATATAATCAAGACACAGAGACAGTCCAGACCTTCCTTATGTTCAATGAATGTGTTGTTGTTGGACTAAAGGAAAGGTTAGTAAGTGTTAAATGGGATATTTAACCAATTAAAAAAAATTATAGTTGTTATTATTAATCCAGTTTCAATCATATTTTTAGAGATTCAATAGAATATTTAAACAAGCATTTTTATCAATGACAAACTAGAACTTCCAACTTGATGGAAAGAAAAATGCTTAAAAAAAAAAAAGAACTATCGTTTGGAAATATACACGTTGAACTCACTTCCCTCCATTTCTTTTCATACACGTTTTTATTTCATTGAAATTATTTTTATTGTTACGTAACGTTTCTTGTTTTTTCGCTTATGTAATATTCATTCATAATGATCACTTTGTAGTGTGGGTAATCTTGTTTAGCGTTGTGACGTCGTAAAGTAGTTTAAATTTAGTGTTGTTGTTGTTGTTATGCACAAGTGAATAAATGAAAAAATAATTGGAAAATCAACTCAATTATCAAATCAATGTGTAATTTTCAGCTATTATTAAGGGATCAATGAACTTTATAACAATGTTTTTTGGGGTTTTTTTTCATAATCGATATGTTGCCAGTTTCTAAAAAGATGTTTACAACACTTAAGATTATTACTGTGTGTGTGTGTGGGGGGGCACTTGACCAGAATTTACCAAAAGGGGAACTTAAATAGCTCCCTTTTTGGTAAGTTTGAATTACTTTAAGTAATTCATTTGCTTCAGAACTTAATAATTTTATACTTTTAAAAACCGACAACAATGATTAAAATGAATCAATAAAAAACTGACATGTCGTGAATTTAAAAAAAAAATTATTCTTGAATGCAAAACTTTTACTTTAGCGAATAATTTTGAATAATAATTAAACTTAAAAAAAGTTTATTCCTATTTAAATAAAATAAAACATTCCAGTATTTGAACCCTTTCAAAACTAGAAGGCCAATAAATCTGCCATCTGCCTTGACGACAGCACTACAGCACCAAAGACGACATAGCCGATATTTCGCCCTTTGTGGTCCTCCTGGTCCTCTAATAGAACGGCTCTCTGGCTAATTGGTAATTTTGCTAAATGCATATCTTTTTTTTGTTAGTTACTGCCTTTTTACATGAAGGCCAAAAGAAGTCAGGTAACCATGATTCTCTTACTTGACTGACTAACTAGTCTACTATAAAAAAATTTAATTAAAAAATTAAACAATTGTTAGTTTTTGGGGGTGTGTGGAGATATGAGAAATTCTCTGAAAATATGATGTGATCAACTAGCATTAGTAAATCTGATATTTCGAAGGGGATTAAAAAATATTTTTTTGAAATACTCTGGATGATTTGCATATAGCAAGTTTTCAAAATTTTTTACTCCTATATTTATTTGGGAATTGTTTTGAGATAGGGCTTTATAATCTGCGTATTCATTTCTTTGGACTGTTAGTGTTGTACTGTCCTCATCATTTTTGTATTACTTTTAGAACTTGTATAATCATTAACTTTTTTTCCCAAGCTAAATTTGGATGCATTGATTTGTTGGAGTACTTTCCATGATCCCAATAACTAGATTTTTTAACTAACCAGTACAGAGTGCTCTACAAATCTACCTGGCCTGTGCAAAGGCCAGAATCTCTCCTCTCCTACCCCATGTCCAAGAACATAAATATTAGACTTTATTTCATTTTATTTTGACTGAGGCTTTATTATGGTCTTGTGGTAATTTGAGTGCCAATATGAATAAATACATACATTATACATGGGTGTGCTGATAGGACAATTTGTCAAATGTTCATATATTACATTGGGGAATAAGTTTTGTAGTGTTTTTATCCCAATTCTTCAGTAAATCCCATTGAATGAAGATAATTGAGAATCATTTTGTGATCGCATTTCATTTTTTTTTTTTTTTTTTTTGCTGTTTATACTTGTCCTTCAGGTTCTTTCGCATTTCAGATCAATTTGCCCTTTAAAACTCTTCAAGTTTTGAAAACAAAAAAGCAGACGATTTGTTTCAACGTTAATTTCATTTTTAATTTTTATTTATTTACATAACAAACGACGAAAGAAGAACAAAAATAAATTAAAAATCAGTCTATTTTTTTTTTTTTTTAGGGTTAACCTTTAGGAAATATTTTAAAAAAATAATTTGTTGTTGAAATCAATTAAATGATTTTTTTTTATTCACATATAATTAAAACTTTTTTAACCCTTTAAACCCTAAAGAACCAATATATCGGCCCTGGCGACTTAAGGCAAAAGAAGACACACAACGATATTTCAGACCTTGACTCAACAATATTACCAAATAGTCACTCAGAGAGCCCTTCTATTAAAAAACCATAGTAGGGTCAAAATGTCAGTGTGTCTTTTTTGCCTTTATTTCGGCCCTTTAGGGTCAAAAGGGTTAAGATTTTCCCCAAAAAATATCAAAAAATGAACTTGATGAAATTTAAAAACAAAATGGATTTTTAAAGCTCAATTCATTATTAATTTTGCCAACAACTGAAGCAAAACCAATTTTTGGGAAATTTCTTGGTTGTCATGTTTACACATTGATAGTGATACCATTCTAAACAATGGTCACATCTAATCATTAATTCCCCATCGTCAACCCTGTCACATTCTGGGCAAAGATATATATTTTTTCTTAATGTTTGATTTATACAACTCTTGATCCATGTATAAGTTTTTTTGGGGGGGAAGATATCTTTAATTATTGCAATATTATTGCATTGTTCATCTTCATCAATAACAATCAAACCCATATTCCGGGGTGATTTGATGCAAAAAGTGTTGCCAAAACTTTTTTGGAACAATAGCTTCAAACAGAATCCTTTTTTTTTTTTTAATCATCTTTTAACTAAGAAAATGACACCGGTTGTTTTCTTACTCTTTTTCTCTTTGTAAATATTTGACTTGTGTTTGGTCTTCCTATGGTAACAATTTTATTGAGTGGCTTATATAGAAAATCATTGACATGTCCCCTCAAAAAAGTGAAATTAAAACCAATTTCAGATTGCAATGTTTTCGATAAAAAAAAATTATTAAAATAAAATTCCCTAACTGATTTAAACATTTTATTTCAATTATCAAACAAAATATTATTATTCAATAATATTTTCATTACAAAAAAATTCATTAAAAAAAAAACCCTCACTCAATTTGAACCCGTATCGTTTCGTCCAAAGGCCACCTTCGTATTATGCTTTGAAAGTAAAATATTTATTTCATTCGTTCACAATTCATGCATTACGGTCAAGTCGCATTGGAAACACCGGATCCTATTATACCACCGAAGTTAAGCAACGTCGAGCCTGGTTAGTAGTTAAATGGGTGACTATTTAAGAATACCAGAAACTACACCAGGGTAAGTAACAGACCTGCATGTGGTGCTTCTGCTACTCCTGTCGAGATAACCAATTGTTACACCATGCTCATCTCTCTGCGATCCAATAGAATAATAATACTATTCATGCATTTGTATTCTTAACATTTTCCATCACAAAAAAAAAAAACTTTATGTAAGAAGGAGTAGTGAGTGCGCCTCTGCGCCAGATCGATTTACGATCGATGCATTAGGGCTTTTCAGTTGTTAATGTCTATCTTGAAAAAAATTACATTCGTTGCAAAGTCTATCTTTCGGAAATTGTCCAGATAATTTAATTGTAAAATCGATAAAAGGGCATGTCTATACTATATAAGATTACAGGCGCATAAGGGTGTAGACATAAGAAGTAACCGGCATACTACAGAAAGAAAAGAAACACTACACATGTACGTTCTCCAAATAATGCCTTAGTTTGGATAGTTTTGGCTATAATGTATAAACTCTAAAAGGACAAATGGAAAAAGGAATAGAAAAAAAGTATAGAATTAGATCAATTCATATTTTCTTATTACTATGGGTATCGGTGGTGGAGCATTGGTAAAACCTCGGGCTCTGGAATCGTTGTACGCGAGTTCAAATCTCAGTCAAAACCATTGTATTCACCTTTGATGCGATTCGTTAAGTCGGGAGAGCAGCTCATCTAGGGGAAGAGTAACACCGAATGCAAAAAGCCCGGGTAAGAGCACTTAAAAATGGCCTTGTGCCAAACTTGGGTTTGTGCTTACCAAGTAAATATAATATTTTCTTATTATTTCATTAAATGATTTTGTTTAATAGTTAAGACATAGGGTTTACCAACTTTTCATCACTTCATTAAACACGAAAATATAATCACTAGACTTTTAACCAAGTGGTTTGTTTCATCACGTGAACACTTAATCACCCTAAATCGAGAACTTTATTCACCCCCCCAAAAAAAAAATTACATTTACTTATGTAATAATGTTATTACATTAAATTTTTAGCCCCTTTGACACTTTTTTTTAGAGAAAACATATTTGGTATAGCATCATTAAAAACACTTTCAGAAATCTCGAAGTGATTAAAATTCCTGGCGTGATTAAGCGTCCACATGATAAAAAACATGGAATTAAAAGTCTAGTGATTAATAGTTGGGTGATAAAACGTCGAGTGGTGAAAAGTCTGTACTATAAGACATAGATTAATAATCCTAATAAGTAATAAGTGAAAAATTAGACTTGGGCAAACTTAGTCTTTATAATTACATAATTTATTCAGATTCATTGTTATATTCCAAATGTTTTGGCCAATTTGTGATTATTCACCCATCATTTAGGCGTACTAGAACAATTCAGCCCTGTTTTGTCTGTATTAAGGTGAGGTGCACCATGGCCTACATTAGTAGGCTTGGATGCACTGCTTATGTAATAATGTTTTCTTTTTGTTGAATTTTTAGAGTGCTTAACAATTTTTAGGTTATTTTTACTATAGGCTTTTGATGTTTTGACATTATCACATTTTTTCTTGAGTGTGATTAAATGTCTCATTTTAAAATGATTGATATTTTGACATATTCACTTTTTTCTTGAGTGTGATTAAATGTCTCATTTCAAAATGATTGATGTTTTGACATATTCACTTTTTTCTTGAGTGTGATTAAATGTCTCATTTTAAAATGATTGATGTTTTGACATCATCTCTTTTTTTATGTGATTAAATATCTCATTTTAAAATGATTAAGTGTCTACTTAGGTATTCCAAGCATTAAATTTCCAAGCTTGTCACAGAATCCCTGAAAATATTTTTTAATGTATATTAAGGATTGATATAGAAATCTGATAATCTAAATAAAGATTGTCAACAAGATACATAGATAATTATGATGATAATCAAAGATTTTAGTATTTTAAACAAATTTTAGGTATCCATCATTTAGTGCCTGCCAAATTGACCGCCACGATAGTCTTGAAACAGAGAGAGAGAAAGAAAGGTAAATTTTAACGAATCAGATAGAAGCAGTTTTCAACCTTAAACATAAGCTTCCATTTTGTACCAATGCTTATTTTCCTTCATTTTATTTGTCTTATTCTCCTAATCAAATTTTTTTCCACTCCCATTTGTGAGTAGGATTTTTTCTTAGCAATTTCAGACGACAAAAACTCGGGAGCTTGGGAGAGAATGCAATTACGTCTTGAATTTCGGGATAAAATGTCTCCTGCCATAAATACGCAAGGTCGTGTAACGAGTGGCGTAATGGAAAGCTAAGTGGAATTGTGTTTACTCGTTTGCTGCTCATGACAATGAGAGCGTATCAGGGCCAGTGAAAAATACAAGAAACTAGACCAATATAAGACCGAAGAACAGTTGAAGAAAAATCAGGTTATACAGAACATCAGAAAATAGATTTGCAGAAAGGGAAGTAAATAAGACAGGAGAGCGGTTAAGTTAATCACAAATTTGAACATTTTTTTTTCGTTTACTTTTCTTTAAGTTTCATAAACTTATATATACACATCAGCAAGTCCTCAAATATTTCTATGGTGGGCATCAATGGCAGAGCATTGGTAAAAGCTTGGGCTCTTGAATAGTATTACGCAAGTTCAAATCCCAGTCAAAACCATTAGTTTCACTTTAGCAGCCTCGGCAGATTGGGCTCGTTAACTCAGATAAAAAGCTCATCTAGGTGAAGGGTAACACCGAATGTAAAAAGCCCGGTTAAGAGCACATAAAAATAGCCTTGTGCCAAACTTGGGTTGGTGCTCACCAAGTAAATAAAATATATCTATGGTCATTCTTTTATACAGAGCTGTGATGTAGGTAGATGTAGGTAGACTACTGGGTATGATCACAAGGATTGAAACGTCTCATTGTATATGCAAGATAATTTAAACCCAATCAATCATAGAGTAAACGGGAATTAACTCATATTATTTAATGAAGCCATAATAAGCAGATTCTCTTTTTCCAAAATTGCAAACTAGAGACATAACAACTGGATTTACTGCTGCTGCTATTGTTACTACTAATACAATTGTAGCTACTTGTTGTAAAGGGGCATGACTCATATAATACCGTATACAAAACCACGGGAAATAACTACGTTTCGACCAGATACGTAAATGTATGTATAGGCCCCGCCTTATTTGAAACAGCAGAAGAAGACAGAAAACAGCAGAAGACAGAGTGGTCCTACATAGTCTTGCTTTAACATTCGAACTTCTCTTTATATCCTCAAGTACTTCGGTTAAACCACTTCATGTAAAGTTACTTCTTTATTTTCACTTACCATTAATAATCTTGCCATGCAAAGTAGCCTCATATTTGTATTATAGTATTTCTAGTATTAATAAACTTTTCTTCCACGCATTCCACTCAGCGTATTCGTTGTCATTTTACTTATCCTATTTACTTAGGACATAACAGAAATATTTTTAATTTAAACTAATAGTCCACATTTAAATAACAATTGAAATAATTTGTTTCATTAATGTCTCAAGATCTAGTTTGAAATTGATTATATGAAAGAAAAGAATACAATAGTGAAAAGTAAATTTCATTGGATTCTTCATAGTTTGGGGTTTAGAGAAAACCAAGTTGATGACCCAAAGCATGTGTATCAAGGGACTGGTTAGCTTAAGAAACTATCTAAATACTTAAATTATTTAACTTTTATAATTAGTTAAAATACCAACTATTCAATGGTAAAGACACTTAACTGGTCTGTTTTAACCATTTTATTTTTCAGTATATACTCATGAAGGATAAAAATAGCTCCTTTTTTTTTCTTGTTCTTATCAAACAGTGCCAAATATAAAAACTTATTTTGTCATTTTTATTAAAAGAAAAAAAAAACGGGCCATAATCTCTCTCAGAGGTATGAAATAAAGAAAAAGATAACAATAAAGCAATCAACCCTAGAAGCATTTCTATAATGAAATAAGATTTCAATAATTATGAAAGCCTATATCAATTCATAATTAGGAAAACTTATCCAAATTTTGTTTTCCAATTACAGTATTAAAGAGTGATTTAAATGAAAGTACCACACTTTTTCAAATTTATCTTTAAAACTTTAAAAAACGTTATCGAATGAAAATAAGTTAATCAACTGAAGATGGCCTGAGGTGGACTCGGACGAAACGTAGTGAAACATTAAAAAAAAAAATTTGCTAAGATGAGGACCAAAAGTCTGATTAATAATAATTCCTAAAATAATGAAACCTTGTCTAAAAAATAAAAATATAATTAATAGTTTGTAGTTTTTTCTGAAGCATCATATAATATATGATAAATAAAATTTATTTTAAAGGCTTAAATGATGCAGGTTTTGTTATTATATATATTTTTTTCATTTGTTATATTTTGGGGATATTTAAATTAAATCATGTTCACCAAAAAAGAAAATAACGGATTTTTACAACAAAAAAACGTCATGACTACAAAACATAAACAAACAGAGGAAAAAAAATAAAAAGAAACAACAGAATTAAACAGAGACATTGAAAGACCAGCAAGGCGGAATGTTTGAGAATGGGGTCATATCCCCGAAATATAATAAATAAAAATTTTTTAAAAAATATAATAAAAAAACCTGCATTTAAAAAATATAATAACAAAACTTGCCTTTATTTTATTTAAAAATATAATTTAAAAAAGTGTTTAAACTTCTTTTCTATCTTTTGATAACAATAGAAATATCAACCTTTTACCAATCTAAGATCTTCCCAAGCAAATATTAACCAAAACCAAATTGAATTCATCCTGTTTCTTGAAAAATCCTCTAATTAAATGACTGCTACACAGATCTAATGTCTTCCCTGAGGCCTAAGTCTCTAAACCAACATTTATCGGGGTCACCAAAAATCAATCTAGCTTTGTGATTTCGTTTTCATTTTCCTTCATTGCACTTCACTGGGTCAGTCAATAAGACCAACATATTTTGGCCGGAGGTCACTGCAAGTACTATTGACCAGTTCCATGATATTGTCCTTGTTCTCAAAAGAAAGAACAAAGGGCTGGGGAAGAAGGCAAAAACAGCTTTCAGAAATAGAAAATAAAATAATGTGCTTACAACATTTTCAAAAGATATGAAATTTCTGACATTTATTCACTTGTTTAGTATTTTTTTTTTTTTTAGGGGGTGGAGATTGCTTTTAATTTCCTTGAATTCTATTTATTCTATATCTCTCTCTTTTTCTTTTTTTCTTGTTTTCCTTTCCCTTTTTTTTGCTTTTTTTGTTTTTTTCATTTGTTCTTTTTTTTTCTCTTACTTTTTCTTTTTTCTTTCACGTTTTTTCCATTCACTTTTTTTTTCTTTTTTTTCATTTGTTTTGCTCACTTATACTTTTTACTTTCACTTTTTTCTTTCAATTTTTTCCGTTCACTTTTTCCTTTTTCATTCATTTTTTTTCATTCATGTTTTTCATTCAAAATTTTGTTTTTTCACTTTTTTCCTATCACTTTTTCTTTTTTCTTTCACTTTATCTTTCACTTTTTTCTTTCACTTTTTTCCGTTCATTTTTCTTTTTTCTTTCACGTTTTTGTTTCTTTCACTTTTTTTTTTCATTTTTTTCCTTTGAATTTTTTTTTTCACTTTTTTCTTTCATTTTTTTTTCACTTTTTTTTTTCACTTTTTTCTTTCACTTTTTCTTTCACTTTTTTTCTTTCACTTTTTTTCACGTTTTTCTTTCATTTTTTTTTCACTTTTTTCCATTTACATTTTTTTTACGTTTTTCTTTCACATTTTTTTCTTTCACTTTTTCGTTTGACTTTTTTTTCTTTCATTTTTTTTCTTACACATTTTTTTTTTCACTTTTTTCCATTCACTTTTTTTCTCTCATTTTTTTTTCGCTCACTTTATCTTTTTCCTTTTTCATCTGAGCATTGTCTTTCTTTACTTTCTTTCTACTATTTTTCCTTTTCTCTTTGTTATATTTTCATTCTTTGCCTTTTCTTCTATTATATTTTCATTTTAATAAATCTCCATCTACAAAGTCCTCACTTTTATTGTTCCAAGCCGATGAAATCTTTTCCAGTAAAACTTCAAATATCAATAATAATAATAATGTGAATTGGCATGTATCGTGATATCCGTTTACGCCCACCATGTAAAGAATACACAGTTTCTTAAAAGTATATTAAACTAGTAACATGAAACTGCTCTCACTAGACACTGTAAATAAAAAATATATTAGAAAAATGGAAAACAAAATCATATTTTTAAAAAAGCTCTATGGCATTTGCTTAATTCAATTATATCAGTCTTGTTTTATTTGTTTTATATACAAAAAAAATGTTGTATACTTTGGCATTAGTCACTTAAGAACACACAATTAAGTCAGGAAAATGGTCATTCTCAAACGCAAAGGACGAACTACTACTATTGAAGATGATTTTAATTCTTCTTTTTATGATCTTTCGTTGAGTTTTTTCTTGTTTTCTTACAAAATCCTTTGCTACAAGGTCTAGAGTTTGTATGTATTGAAGATGATTTTAATTCTTCTTTTTATGATCTTTTGTTGAATTTTTTAAAAAGAAAAGAAAGAGGTGGGGAAAAAGAGAAAAGAAAAAGATAAAGAAATAAAAGGAATAAGAAAAGAAAAAAACAAGTAAGAAAAACTTAGCAGAGGAAAAAAGCCAGAGATAATTTATTGATATAAACGATACAACAACAATACAACACAATTACTAAGTAGGATGGACTAAGACAATCCTGGTGATGTTTAATGTAGACCAAAAAAACTTTCAGCACACTAAGAGGAATATATACGAATTCTAGAGCCTACTACAAAGGATCTTGTGAGAAAGCAAGAAAAAATTCAACGAAAGATCATAAAAAGAAGAATTGAAATCATCTTCAATTCAACATGCATGGATAAAAAACAGTGTTTGCTTAGATCTCATAGTTCTCCTTCATAAATATTTATTAAAAGTTCATTTGATTTAATAAATTTGTTCCCTTAAACACTTGATAAGAAAACAAATCAAAAACAGTTTTATTTTAGCTGCCTCGGAGCAACTCATCTTGGTGAAGAGTAATACCGAATGCAAAAAGCCTGGGTAATAGCACATAAACATGGCCTTGTGCCATACTTGGTTTGATGCTCATCAAGTAAATAAAATATATATGATATTTACTTGGTGAGCACCCCCAAGTTTGGCACAAGGCTATTTTTACGTGCTCTTTACCCGGGTTTTATATATTCGGTGTTACCCTTCACCTAGATGAACTGCTCTCCCGAGCTAACGAGCCCCATCTGCCCGAGGCTGCTAAAGTGAAAGTAATGGTTTTGACTTGGATTTGAACTCTCATACCACGATCTCATAGCCCGATCTTCTACCAATGCTCCACCGTCGCTGCCCAAATAAAATATAAATAAAAAATATATATATAAAGCTGTAGAATAGAAGAAAATAAAGGCAAGAAACTTGATCTGAGTATCACTAAACTTTTAAATGCCTCAAAGTCTACCTAAATCTAAAAAGCAGATAAGTTCAACGAAACCTTTTTGATAAATTGACTAATCTATTTTTCTTAATCATTTCACTGAATCTCTTAAACAAAAAGAAATAAAAAGTACTTAATCTATAGATTACTTCTTTTTCTAATTTTGGAATCAGTCTCTCTGCTATTGATAAAAGTTGAGTGAAGTATTTACAGAATATTTGAATATGACAGTTAAATATCTTGAAATAACGTTCCTCTCTCTCTCCCTCTAAAAAGGAAAAAAAAATAGTATTTGCTGTATAAACTTTAGAGAAAAGGTGGGCATTATCTAAAAACTGATAAGTGTCTTAGTTTAATTTGATTATATATAAGATCTTAGTTTGCTTTTAGAAAATAGGATGAAGGTTTTGACAGATTATGAAAAATCCTTTTATTATCTGACAATTCTGTTGAGGAGTTTTAATAAAGTGGAAATCATGAGAAGTTCTTAAATGAAATAAACTGAAAAAAAAATGTTGTTTTTCTTCTTCTAAACAATTTATTCTTATCTTCAGTAAATAGATAAAAACAAACATAAATTTATTGATAGAATTTTCTAATCAATCCTCCAGATTTAATTCTCAATTACCTTTATCAAACTGTCTATTTCTCTATGTAGCTTTATTCACATCTGCTAAAAGTATTGCTCGACCTTGCTCAGGGATACCTTTAATGCTCCTTTTGTGCTGTATTTTTGGCCTTATTTTGATACTCCTTTTCAACTGGATTTTGGGCCTTGATTGAGGATTGCTTTGATGCTACATTTGTGCTGTATTTTGGGCCTTATTTTGATACTACTTTTCAACTGGATTTTGGGCCTTGATTGAGGATTGCTTTGATGCTACATTTGTGCTGTATTTTGGGCCTTATTTTG
>JAUZSX010000005.1:1959025-1970005 GCA_034780655.1 Idiosepius hallami | reverse complement strand
AAATATACGAAAAATTGAAAGGATTTGTTTTAAAGAACAGCGACAATGTACGTCGTTATTGTTTAATGAAACGTGTTAAAAAAAAAATATATATATATATATATATGCATGTCTATTCGTATATAAATATAAATAAACCAATATTTGTGTATACAAAAGCACACATACGATTCTCTCTCTTTATAAATATATATATATATATATATATATATATATAAACAGTGTTTATGTATCTAAGGAATGTTTTCTTGGAGTATATTTGCATGTGTGTGCATGTACAATGTATGATGGAATTTAAGTGCATGTATGAGCATATTTGTATAAGAATGTGAATATTTTCATTTGTATATAAGATCAAATATGCATACACATATACACAAGTATTGCACTAGATTTATATATGTATGTATATATTTATGTATATTTATGTGTATATATATATATATATATATATATATATATATATATATATAATTGTTTAAACATGCATACCTATCTATGCTGTATATAAATTTGCTGGCATAAATATGAAGAGAGAATTTTCTTTTTTACAGAAACAAAGTTATTAATTACCTAAAAGTGACGCAAAGATCAAAATAAAAGTTATGGAAAAACATTGTTATGGTTCTTCTCAGAATTTGGGAAGCAGAACTGCCACCCCTACCTAGCTGGTTGGACCAGAAGGAAAATAGAAAGAATTAAGATATTGAAAAAATACAGAAGAAATGCGGAAAAAAAATAAGAATAAAATATGTTTGATGCTTTCAAATACGGAATACAATAATGGTTTGAAAGCAGACACACATTCCAAACTCAATCGTTCAACAGAATGTGTTCTTATTTTCTGCATACCATTATTTATTGGGCGGTCCATTTGGCCTAGTGGATAGGTAGTTGGACTTTGAAATCGTAATATACAAGTTCAATCCTAGTCGTCTCATTTGTGCTCATAATTATTAAACCAAGAGAAGTTTAGTTTGAATCCTAGTTGTCTGATTTTTATTCATAATTATCAGATAAACCAACAATGGTCTAGTTTGAATCCTAGTTGTCTCATTTTTATTTGTAATTATCAGATAAACCAACAATGGTCTAGTTTAAATCCTAGTTGTATTATTTGTGGGAAATTATTCTCATAACTTTCTGAGGACAATGTTCCCAGATAAAACAGTGGTAAGAGAAATCAAATAGCTATTATACACTGCCGTGCTTAACCAAGTAGCGGTCCCATCGCAGAATACATCTTGCGGCCCCTTTACCCTAAAAAAAACAACTTGCAGCCCCACAACATACTATAGGCTTTGATCAAAATCTATATATACATACATACATATATATTTATGTAAAGATTGTCCGTTAGTCGTTTGTTTACCAGAGGGGGATGTGGTGCTAGCATGGTCGATTTCTAGACTCAGTTTTCGACTAGGAGTGTTCTCTCTCTCTCTCTCTGTGTTCTCTTAGAGAAGGTGGATTTATATCTGGCGGGTTTGTCGACCTGTCGAAAACCTCCGCGCGACTTCCGTTTGGCACCGAAAGTGTCGCAAAAGACGCGATGTCGTAAAGGTCCGCTACATATACATACATACGTAAATATATATATATATATATATATACATATATATATTAGATAGAGAGACAGATAAAGACAGACAGACAGATAAAGACAAACAGAGATAAAGATTCAGTGTGATTATGATTTTCTAGATAATCCTAGTAAATGTGAAGCCAAAAAGCTTTGCGGCCCCTAGAGAGCTTGCGCCCTCCTGCTTTTGCGGTGTCTGCAGGGGCCCTAAGCATGGTCCTGCTATTATATTAAAATAAAAAAATTAGTGTTTCTATATAAATAAAGATAAAATCATTTCCATCATAGACTTTTTTTTTGTCTGAAAGGTGTTTGTTTATTTATTAATTTATTTATTTTTTTTTTATTAATAGCCGAGCACGGTTTATTAGATTTAGAAAGTTATTGAAATCATAGCTCTAAAATAGCCGGTTTTTAGATATTTTGGTACCCACCCCTGTTTGCCTCACAAAATGGAGGACAAAGAGGTGAAACGCTTTCAGATTTGGTGGGATATTTAGACAAATTAGATCAGCAACACATTGAAATTGGTTAAAGGCTTCACTAGTAAATTTCTTCTTTTTCAATAAGTGATCACTTGACCACACAGTGAAAGTAAAACATTATAAATCGTACCATTTAAAAAAAAAAAAAGGGTATTAGAAAAGCGTGTCTTTATTTAGTTGGGATTAATTTGGTTTTCTGAGGCCAGATTCTAAAAAAAAAACAAAAAAAAAACTCAAAATGGAAGTATTAAATCTAAGGTAGATTGCAAAACAAGAAATGATTAAATGTTGCACAAAGGGAGAGAACTCCCCCTTATTTAATCAAGCATTCAAAATTGAAAGACAACATTGTAAGTAGGGTTTCGACTGCAAAAGAACATCACTCCAAAAATGATTGATTCAAAAATTTTTCCTCGCTGACAAAGCTGGAAACATTGTTACCACATCCCAACCCTAACACTAACCCTAACCCTCTACCTGACTGACATCTTTTCCTCTAAAAATTGTCCAGTAATTTGGTCAGATTGGAAGAATTTACATTCATTTGCATATAGATAAGAACATTCCAGAATCTTTTGGTTTTCCTCAAAAACCTCCGATACAGCTTTTGGAGAAGGAAGAGGGCTAAAGAGATGTGGTGTGAGGGGGCTGGGTGGAATGGGTGGTCAAGACTTTTGCTCCAAAGTCAATGCCCTTTCACCAATTGTCCATTTTGGTTTCAAGTTTATTGCTTGCTTGATTATTTGCTCAATTCTTTTCTTCCTCTTCTTGCTATTCTCCTTTCATTTAAGTCTATCGAAAGTGAAAGTTATTTGTTGATCATATCCAAAAACAAAGAGAAAGAAAAAAAGAAAAAAAAATGTCCCAGCTGCTATTCGATAAAAATAAAAATATTCGTGAACTTCATCTGATTAAGGACTTAAAAAAAAAAAAAATAAAAATAAAAACGAAAATTTACTCTACGCTAACATTGGGTCTAAATGTATTAATATTATATTTACTTGGTGGGCACCAACCCAAGTTTGTCACAAGGCCAAGTTTTACGTTCTCTAACTCTGGCTTTTTACATTTGGTGTTATCCTTCCCCTAAATGAGCTGCTCTCCTGAGTTAATGAGCCCCATCTGCCCGAGGCAGCTAAAGTGAATGCAATGGTTTTGACTGGGATTTGAACTTGTGTAATGATTTCAGAACCCAAGCTTTTACCAGTGCCCCGAATTCGCGGCCCAATGTATTATAAATCTATTATATGTATACCTAGATACATATATATTAAACTGTGGAGTAAGATTGACTATTATTACAGCTAAAGTCCTCAATATCAGTGATAGACTGTGTACAATAGATAAGCGTATACATAGTCAACAGCCTTTGGTGACTGTCATCAGACCAAAAGATACACATACATAATAATATGTTTAGATTTAATATTAGCATACATACATACATATATATTATATTTACTTGGTGAGCACCAACCCAAGTTTGGCACAAGGCCATTTTTATGTGCTCTATATACCTGGGCTTTTTGAATTCAGTGTTACCCTTCACCTAGACGAGTTGCTCCCCCGAGTTAACGAGCCCCATCTGCCCGAGGCAGCTAAAGTGAATATCATGGTTTATGTCTTTCTCTCGATATATACATTTGTATATTTATGTATATACGGTCTTTGATCGAAGGCTCTAGTGTGTTGGGGGGGCATATTAGCTTTTTAAGGAAAAGGGGGTTGCAAGACGCATTCTGCAACGGGATCTCAAGGTGGTTAAGCACGGCACTGGCTATAAATAAGCTGCTCCCTTTTTTTTGATCTGTTTAGATCTGTTTTATAGACAATTGATGTTAGTTGTGAATAAAAGTCTAAATCGCCTAATGGAAATGCCGGTTCAATTCTGCCAATTTTATTTAATTCAACTTATTTGGATTTGATTCGTATGTTGTTGGACAGGGTTTGATTCATTTCCATTTTCTCGTGTTGGCATCAATGAATCAATTCTCTCTTCTTTTTGTTCTAATCTTTTTGGACAGCTCCTCCTCCGCTCTATTCATCATTTATATTAAGTTTGTTTGAGTTTTATTTAGGATTTTTTTTTTATTTGATTTATCTTCGTTTCTCACAACTGTCCCTGTTAGAGTGAGCGGTCTTCTTTTTTTAAAATCATTTTTTGTTCTTTTGTAATTGCCTTTCTTGTTTTTTCTATCTATCTATCTATCTATCTATCCACCCATCCATCCATTCATCCATCTATCTATCTATCTATCTATCTATCTTTCTTTCTTCCTTTCTTTCTATTTTTTCTTTCTTTTTATTTTTCTTTCTACCTTTCTTTCTTTTTTTTCTTTCTTTTTATTTTTCTTTCTTTCTTTCTTCCTTTTTTTCTTTCTTTTTATTTTTCTTTCTTTTTATTTTTCTTTCTTTCTTTTCTTTCTTTTTATTTTTCTTTCTTTCTTTTTTCTTTCTTTTTTGTTTTTTACTTTCTTTTTTTCTTCTTTCTTTCTTCTTCCTTGCTTTTTGATTTCTTTCTTTCTTTTTTCTTCTTTCTTTCTTTCTTTTTTTCTTCTTTCTTTCTTTCTTTTTTTCTTCTTTCTTTCTTTCTTTCTTCCTTGCATTTTTGTTTTCTTTCTTTCGTTTTTTGTTTTCTATCTACCTCTTTTGCTTGCTTTCTTCTTTCTCTCTTTCTTTTTCTTTCTTTTTTCTACTTGTTTCTTTTTTTATCCTTTCTTTGTTTTTTCTTTCTTTTTTTCTCCTTTCTTTGTTTTTTCCTTCCTTTTTCTTTCTTTTTTCTTTCTTTTTTTCTTTCTTTCTTTCCTTTTTCTTTCTTTCTTTCGTTTTTCTTTCTTTTCCTTTCTTCTTTTTCGTTTCTCTCTTTCTTTCTTTTTTTCTTTCCTATTTCTTTCTTTTTTCTTTTGTTTTTCTTTCTTTTTCTTTCTTTCTTTTTTCTTTCTTCCTTTCTTTAGTTCTAGCACTTTTATTTTTCAATTTCCTTATTTATTTATTTATTTAGTTAATTCAAGCATGTTTCATTTTTTAATTTCTCTCTTTCTTTCTTTCTTTCTTTCTTTCTTTCTATTTTTCTTTTTTTCTTTCTATCTATTTTTCATTTTTTCTTCCCCATCCTCTTCTTGTTTTCCCTGATTCTTATTATTTCTCCATAGATTTAAATACATTTTCTACTTTATCTTCCTTTATTAAATTCTTGTACGTTCTTCCTGAAACACTCTTCTACTCAGCCGATTTAAATAGACAGATTTGTATCTTCTGTATTGTCTGTCAGTAGATCACCATCTACTGATTCTTAATAGGTTCAGACAAGTATGCCACCCTTCATTAAAACTTATTTCTCAAAAGTCGTAGTGCTACAAAGACGGGTCTTTTACCAGGGATGAACGAGGTGCTTTTCGCGTCTCAAGCGCGCTTTGCTTTGCCTCTCATACAGGTGTCGCTACCCTGAAATCGACGAACGTGTCTCCTAACTGCGATTACATCAACTGCGTCGGATTCATAAACGCTTGAAAGTAGCCGTTGGGTGTTGATAGGTTCCTTATTTTCACCATGGAGGAATTAAATGACTCATATCTGCTTCCAACACACGTCCTTGAGAGTGGTTGCTTTTTTTTAGAGTCTCACACCGTCAATATCTGCGACACAGAGAAGAAACTTTCAGGTGATGAGTATAAATGCATAAGTTCAGTCATCATAACAATGCAATTTGCAATCTCCTCCGATCCATTTGAGTGGAATTTTAAAAAATTAGAAGATAAAGCGGCCCTCATTATTTGACTTTTTTTTTTTGCTAAGGTCAGTTATCAAATATATCAAAGTTTTCCATCATAATAATTAAATTTTCTATAATATTTTTAATCTAAACTTTTTTTTTTATAAATGGAACTTATGTCTGTGTCTCTGTGAGAGTTTAGTTTTCTATGAACTCTGAAACGCCTGGACCGATTTTCTTACAAATTCACACAGTTGTACTTTATGTGTCTATGAGTGTTTTCAGGTGGCAGTTATTTCAGAAGCAGATTAGTATTGGAAATCGATAATCGAAAAAAACGGCTTTTATAAGGAATGGTCCAGGTTAAACGATATTTTACACACTCTTACTGTCTACCTTAGCAAGAGTTGTTGAAAAGTTTCATGGCTAAAGACCCCAAAACTACTTTGCCAGTTTTTGGTTAAGAGATTTGACATTTGATATATGGTGTATTCTGACCAAATTAGAGTTTGTTTTGAAGAGGAAAAATAGATGTTAGGGGGTCAAAAGCAACCTACGAGAAAAACCGGTCTGTATTGCTATTTCTTAATGAAGACTTATTTTCGAGATTTTGAGGTGAGCTGAGATGTTCTATTGGACAAGAGATTTAGATATTCTATCATGTTTGATTAGAAAAAGCTATTCCATCATAATATGTTGTTTATTAGCTTGATGAAAACCTCTTATGGTTTTCTCTGATTTAGCTACGTCATTTCTTAAGCGCGTCTTTTCTTCATTGATTTAAGCATATGCCTTTTTCTTTTAATTATTTTTGGTCTACTCAGACCTTTTTTCTTCTTCTTCTTCTTCTTCTTCTTCTTCTTCTTCTTCTCCCCCCACTCTTTAATAGTGCATGACCGCATGGTTAATCTCATTTTTTAATTATAGAGAAGAGACGAGGATTTTGCACCAACCAGAAAGCGTAACTGATAAATATTATCTATAAAAACACCAAGTTAAGTTGACTCCATCTTGCCATTGCCATTTGACACTTGCTATTGCTCAGAGAGAGATTTGATTGTTGGAGGACAAAACATTTACTCCTTCCTGGATTTTGTATCTACAGTTGAATAGAGATTTAGATATTTTATCATGTTTGATTAGCAAAAGCTATTCCATCATAATTTGTTGTATTTTAGTTTGATGAAAACGTCTTATGGTTTTCTCTGATTTCACTGCGTCATTTTTTAAGCGCGTCTTTTCTACATTGATTTAAGCATATGCTTTTTTTTACTCTCAGTGTCTTCGAATCAGAGAAAGTAACAATAAATAAAACCAGATATATAATTCTCTTGTGGTTACTGCGGTAATATACGGTTATCTCTAATTGATTTCACAAGTTTTCGGTCAGCCAGAAACAAAAGTAGCACAACCATCTTTTTCCAAAATTAAGTTACAGCAACACAAACGCATCTTTAAGCGTGATTCATGATAAAGAAGACCTACAAGAAGAAAGTCTGACTTTCAGGTCTAATTCAATTACTTTCCTTTTCCCCCCATTTCACTGTTTATTCAATTGACTTTATTTTTCTATCCGATTGCAAACAATTTGATTATATCTTGACACCGAATAAACATTTTTTTTAATGTAGTGCTTCTTATCCTTCAACTTAACGATTATTATGAAGGTCGCCAAGAAAAAAATCATGAGAGACTGTTAGTGATACAGTTTTTATGAAAAGAATTTCGGAATGAAATATAGTGGAAAGAAGAAAACGAATAGAAAATGCATAACTCCAATAAAAAAAAAATCCACTTGTCGAATTGATCCCATTAAATTTATAATAATTAAAAACAAACAGTTCTAAGGAATATGTACAAAAAAAAAAAAAACATTCGAGCAGAGTGTTGTTGTTGAGCAGAAACACCTCTCCCCACTCGTTCGGGCTTAGGTCAGTCTTCCTGTTGTTATATAGTTATCGCAATCTTAGAGAATTCTAAAATTCTCAGTTCTCACCCTAGGAGATAACGTTTCTTGTAGTTGTAAACACGCATTAACCAAGCAGAGCTCGTGGAATCGTATTCTTTTGATTCAATTCTTGAGCTGATTCTTCAGACGACCAAGCTATAAAGAGGCAACCGAAATGACTCCCTTTTTCTCACTCGGCACCCCGTATGATAAGCTCCATTTCGGGGCCATACTGTTCTTGACAGTATTATTAACCACCCGGCATTCTTTAGTAAGCATGCTACAACGACCATCGTTAGCAGCCAACAACAAGAAAAGCAACAATCTTGCTAATACCGGAAATGTACAAACACATGTCCTAACCTAGGCTTCTTTACTCGTGAATCCCTTCTTCATTTGCAAGTAAGAAAGTAACTCTCTACTTTCCAAACACTCTTTACACAAACTTACGCAATTTTTTCACTCAAACACGTCCATTTTTATCTGTTTTTTACTTACACTCCTTTCTCAAAAACACAATTTATCCGTTTTAACTTTTTATCTATCTCGAATAAAATTGCTGTTGAAATATAAACACTATGGGTCATTTTTTGTCATTCCTTTTTGCTCATTAGTATTGTTCCATCTCTTACATTTTTTCATTTTTCCATGTTCGCAAGCGTGGTCAGTAATGGAGCTCACATTTAATTATCGACCACGTGAGCCACGACCGGCGTGTCTCATGCTGAGATCGGATCGGAGACGAGTTGAGATAGGATAAGTTGGTGTTGACCCAAACTTAGTTAAACATTATACTTTAGTCTCTCAAACGATACAAGAATTAAAGAAAATAAAAATATAAAGATATTTTTTATGGCAAGTTTTTGTTTGATTTGCCCGTAAAAAAATGGCCAAAAGCACGATATTTCTGACTAAGTACACAAAAAGCCAAATTGACAAAATATCGTTTATTAAAATAAAACGTAAGCTGAGCCGAAATATATTTACTTTGTAAAAGCGAAAGGTTTCCTTTTTCTCAATCATCTTTCGTCTGACAACTGATACTCCAATCTATCATGTTCTGGTACTGTTAGATATTTTGTTCTTTATCGTTGTAAACTAAATAGTAATGTTAGTAGAAGTACAAATGAGGATGTCCACTTGGCCTCAAAATCGTAATACGCGAGTTCAAATCGTAGTCGTTTCATTTGTGTTCATAATTGGGAAGAGAAGGAATTCCCACATTTCCTCCAGCTATTGGTTAAATAGTGAACATTGTGTTATTAAAATAATGTAGTGGAATGTTCGTATTTTTTGTTGTTAAACGAAGTCTTGTGTGCATAGCTTCGTTGCTTTTTCGTAATCTACTTTTGCTTTATCAAATATAATTTCGTTGGAGGAGTTGTCGGATAGTCTATTGCTGATGGCTTGTGGGAGTTTTTTTTATTATCACGGGTGGGTGGTTAGAGGATGTGTTAATGTAGGTTGGTTCATCATTTGGTTTTCTGTATGGTTGATAAGTTTCATCGTTTAGGTTTAAAGTTACATCTAGGAAATCTACTATTTTTAGGTTTGCTTTTATTTCAATGTTAAATCCTAATTCTTTGAAAGTTTTTATGATGTCTTTTCTAGTTTTTTCAGTTTTGATATATATATATATATATATATATATACTTGGGCAGACTATCATTATTCAGACAGGTTTCATTAAAGAGAATTTTAATTTTTCTTTTCAATATTTTTAATTCAATTTTTTCTTGTTTTCTCACAATAAATTTAGTTGTGGGGTCGAGCTTCTCAGTTTTCTTTGAAAATTTTTCATGAAAAAATAAAAATAAAATGACTAATTGCATGATGAAGATGGTGTTTGATAACCAGGGCTGTGACAACATGGTTTTATTTAAAATAGATTCATGGATAGCTTGATATTTACATTGACATATACATAGAAGCATCGATAGTTAGATTTATCCATAGATACAAACACCGTGCAATAGATAGCTTCAAATAACACATATGCAATATATACTTGATGGAGCACTAAACCAAATTAGACACAAGGCCAGTTTTACGTGCTCATCATATTGTCAGGTATATTGTACGTTTCACCTGGATGAGTAGCTCTCGTTGATTTATAGGTTCTCATCTACTTAGATTTGGGGAATCCGTGTTATTGTTACGCCTAGACGAGTTACTTTTGCTTGTTTATTTGTTTGTTAGTTATATGTTCAACGGCATATCAACCTTTTTAGGTCAATTTAATGCTGAGAACAATTGCTTATGATAAACATTATTTATACACTCATCGTTTTTTTTTTCAATTACACAAGTTTCACTATTTAATCCATAGCTGGAGAGAAAATGAGGATTTCTACCTTTCCCAAGGGTATTTAGTTGACTTGTCAACGTAGATGGAACAATTTGGATTCGAGCCCGCGTTCTACGGATTGAAATTCCGATCGCCTATCTACCAGGCTACGTCGATCGCTCCTAGACGTGGTGCTTCTATGAGTTAAAGATTCATCTGCTCAAATAAACATAAGTGAATATGATTTTTACTAGGATTTGAAATCATATCATACGATTCCAAAATCAAGTTTTTATACGGTTACATCTTCGCTAACTAGGAATAAATAGAGAGATACCATAAGCATGCATACAGACAGTTAGACAGACAGGCAGATAGATAGATAGATCGATCGATCAATCAATAGATAGGTAGATAGATAGATAGATAGATAGATAGATAAATGGATGAATCGTTTCCATATAAATGATCCATTAAGTCTAGTCCCTAGGGACCAACACACAACCTATAAAAAAAGAAAACAAAGTAAATCAATTTATCTGACCACAAGGTAAAATGATCAATATTTTCTTTCTAAATATCTTTCGGTTTCTAACAATACAATAGCAACTAATTAGTAGAATAAGTTTGTAAAACCACAGTTCTATTATATAGATATTTCTTGACAAACAATACCCACCTTCAAACGTGACACATGATATCCGAGGATTTAGTTGATACCTATTCCGTTGTCAATATTATTGTAAGATGTGGAAGGGTTATGACTACTAGCCCACATTTCAAAAGTAAAGTGATGTCATACTGTTCACTGATGAAAGAAGAAAATGAGTCGAAGAGGAAGGTATGTGAGAGATATTACATAGAATTAGAATTAATATTGCTTTGGTTTGAGGCAGCTAAAGGTGAATGCAGTGGTTTTGACTGGGATCTGAACTCGCGTAATACGATTCCAGGGTCAAAGCTTTT
>JAUZSX010000005.1:1657687-1675486 GCA_034780655.1 Idiosepius hallami | reverse complement strand
CCTATTAACCCCCCTCCCCCCCCCCAAAAAAAAAAAGAAAAAAAAAACCCACTGCCGCCTGTCCTGACTGACTGTAGTCAGTTTACCCCCACAGTTCTAATGATGTTAACAACAATCAAGCAAGCCAGCAAGCTCTCCCCTCAGTCAGTCCACTCACTGGTCATCTTTTGATTGTTTCTAGCTAATAGTTGGGATGATGCATGCATGCAAACATTATTACTTTAAAAAAAATTATAAAATAAATTTCAAAATATAAATTATACTAAGCATCTTTAATTTTAAATCTAAAAAAATCTATTAATTATACTGAATAATCAATAAATCTTTTTTTAAAAATATTTTTTAAACCTTTAAACTCCGACTTATCAAAATTACCAAGTAGTCACTCAGATTCGTTATATTCGAGGAAAATATTAAACCTTTGAACTCCGACTTATCAAAATTACCAAGTAGTCTCTCAGATTCGTTATATTCGAGGAAAATATTAAACCTTTGAACTCCGACTTATAAAATTACCAAGTAGTCACTCAGATTCGTTATATTAGAGGAACATATTAAAGCCATAATATTGGTGTGTCTTAGTGTCTTGTTTTGCCTTATGTCGTCAGGGCCGATATATCGGCCCCTTCGGGTTGAAAGTGTTAAATTATGCAAAAAATGAAAAGCCTGAAATGGCTGTCCCTCTGTCCGTCTGTTGTCCAGCTACTTGCGATGTTAATAAATTTATTTATTTATTTATTTTATTCATAATTTTCTCCTTCCCTCTACTTCAACATATAAGTACAGTATTTGAACTGACCAGTATGGAGTTAGTTCACACAAAAAAGGGGGGGGCTAGAAGAAAGTTCGGGGTATTTTTTTTTTTTTTCAAATTTATTTTAAAAAAAGGGCTCCTCCTCATGCCAGCCTGTGTGTAAGCAAGGGAGGAATAAGGAAAGGTCAGGACTGGACTGCAGGGGATTAAGAGTTTAAAGAAAAAAAAGAAAGAAATATATTTAGCTCTCTCCTACTCCCTTAGGATGAAAAAAAAAGTTCAATAAAAAAAGAAATAAAAAAACTGACAGGACAAAAAGAAAGACAAAAAAAAAGGGAGGAGAGAAAAATGTAGTGAGAAACAAAAAATTAAAAATAGGGGAAAAAGGTTAAGAGATTGTCTTTTTAAAAAAGGGGTTGGTTTTTTAAGCAATTAAATATAAAAAGAAAGAATCTAGAAAGAATTAGGGGTAGAAAATGATTCTTTTTTCCCCTTCTGTCAAATATTGATAAGCTAGCATGAAATAAAGAATGAGGGTGTAAACGAAACGGGTGCCGAAACCCATAGGGTCGTACTCAAATACCAAATACTGGTCAATTTGTAAACCAATAGAGTTACAAATATTGAGCACTTTACTTTGCAATACAGCAAATACGTTTGTTCCCTAACCATCCTATAAAGTGTGGATAATACCGAACTTGTACACACACACTCACATTATATATATATATATATATATATATAGAGAGAGAGAGAGAGATGTGTGAGTGTGTGTGTATAGGTAGGTTAGTTAAGAATGAAATGAAATAAAGGTGATGATTAGAAGGAGGGAAGAAGGTGAAATAACGATTGAAAAATGAAATAAACAGCCAGGTAAAAAAATAAACATAAGAAGAAGAAATGAGTTTGGAATAAAATGACAGGTGAATTTTTAAAGAAAGAACACGTGAATTCTGATGGAAAGAAAAGGCATGTAAAGTGTGTGTGTGAGAGAGAGAGAGAGAGAGAGAGAGAGGCGCCAGTATTTTCAAGTGTAAGAAAGGTAATATTATTTTTAAAACAAAAATGTTCAGGTAGCAGGTATTATTAAAAAGTAGATCATATCGTAGTTACATTTTTTTTTACCTTTAGGCCCTAAAAAAATTACCAACTAATCAATCAGCAGTGCCTGCCCGGCCGTTCTATTAAAGGGTCAGGGACATCTCCGAAATAGCAATGTTCTTTTTCTTTAGTTTGCCAGGGCTGATATATCGGCCCTTCAGGATCCAAAGAGTTAAACTCGCCAAGAAGAACCTATCATTCGGCACAGTTGTTCTCATTTCTCAACCTGAGTCCCTGAGGTTATTGTATTTCTGGTGTTACTGTTCACAGTCAACACACACAAATTACTAATTAATTGTAGAATATTTTATTTGTATTAAATTAGCGTTGATAGCTTATTTCTTTGATTATAAACACATTACAATTGAAATAAATAAAATTTATATCAGTGAAACGAAAGAAAATATTTTTTGTAGGTCCGACCAAGGATCTAACTAGAAAAATAAAAGTGAAAACGGGCCTATGGCTAAAACAAGGGGCGAGTTGAAAACAATCACTCAGAGCATCGCAAGAAATAATAGAAATTAAACTCTTAAATTTTTTTTTGTGTGTGCATTTTCCCAACTTCAAGTGACCATCGAAGAAAGGGCACTTACTTCCATCCATCACTTATATCAAGACAGTAGGTAAAAATGGGGGGACAACTTTGAAAATACGATGAAGAATTTAAACATTTGAAAAAAAGTAGAATTCAAATCTGTATATGTTTTGGCAATTAGTAAAAATAAATATATTCTTAAAGTTTATTTTATTTTAACTATTTTTAAAGTTTATTTTATTTTATTAACTATTTTTAAAGTTTATTTTATTTTATTAACTATTTTTAAAGTTCATTTTATTTTATTAACTATTTTTAAAGTTCATTTTATTTTATTAACTATTTTTAAAGTTTATTTTATTTTATTAACTATCTTGAAATCTACCAGTCAGAGTAATTTTGAGAAAATGAAAAATTCAGATTAAAAAAAAACAAAAAAACGAACCACTAAACAACAGCGAGCTAAGTCAGTAATTTTAAAACTAATTTAGATTGATAAAAAAAAAATTAGATTTTATTTCTGAAAGAAATCTTAAGAGTGATTAAAAAATGCCTCTTTTTGTAAATGTCAAGTATTAAGAAATAGATGAAAATTATAAAGATTAAAATAAAATAAAATAAAAGCACATTAAAATAGCCGATCACTTGCTCTCTCGGCAGAGAAACAAACGGTAGGTGTGTGTGCGCACACACACGTGTGGTGGTCAATGCACCTGCACCTCATCTCTTCATCACTGTAACCGGGCAACCCAACAATAAAAACAAAAACTAATGGTAGGTATAGTTTTAAATCGTTGTATATTAAAAAAAATATTAAAAGTATTAAGGAGAATTTGCAATTACCATGACAGGAACTGGAACTGATATTAAACTATAAGGAAAAATGAAAGGCGCTCTCTCGCAACCTAAGTTCACACACAAAAACAAAGAATGTAACAAATTATCCTCATGGGTTGGTTTTTGGGTGAATTAAAGAAAATAAAATTCTTTTATAAAATTCATGCAATTCTGAACAATAATAGTGCTTAATATAATACAATTCTATTTTTTTTCTTCTTCTTAACGGACATTAAAAAAGGTATTTTTTTACTAATGTAAGCGTAGCCTGCATTTGTTTGTGTAAGTCGGAGAAGAAAGAAGAATATTATTATTGAAATAAAATAGAAAGAAAAAAAGACGGAACAGAAAGAATAACGCGCGAAATGGAGGAGGAGGAGGAGTAGAAGCATTGAGTGTGGTCGGAGGAGATAAAACACCAGAAAGAAGCAGGAGGAGGAGGTGAACAAGAAGTGAGAAACCATGAGTAGTAGTCAGAGGAGGAAACATGAAGGATGGAGCGGAGGGGGAAGATAGTAAAAATGATTCCTTTTTTGAAAAATATATATTTGAAGGGAAGTTTCAAAATGAAAAAAGGTAAAGTATTTATAGAGAGGGGGAAAAATCGGACTGAAGGGGGTGTTTGAAGGGGAGGAGTGAAAAGTCGAAAATAGTCCGGGAAGGAAGGAAGGACCTTACAAGAAACCACACACACACACATAATATATATATAATATAAATATATATATTAATTTATATATATATACACATGTTTTTTATGAACATATATTCTGTTGTTTAATGTAAATGGGTTGTTCTGAGTGGAAAGGGGGAGGCCGATTTAACACTCATACACACACATATATTTATACATATATTAACACAAAGAGGGAGGAGTGATATTTAAAATATACACCAAATAGGGAGGCGTGTGTGAGGTGAAGGTGACTTAGCGAATCGCTTGAAAGACAGAGAGAGAGATGAACGAAAGAGGTAAAAATTTAACACCAAGTGGGAGGAGACAAAAAATTATAGAATTAAATATATATTTAGATATATATGTGTGCGTGTGTAAGTATTGTTTCGTTAAAGAACAAAAAGTACTATTTAAGATTTCGAACATTTATATATATATATATATAATTATATATATATAAACTAAATCTATTATAACCTAAAACGATATATAGTCGAATGTTGTTAAAATTGAATTAAGAAAATAAATATTTTTTTTAATTTAGGTTATTTTTTTTTATTGTAAATTTAAATAATTTGCTATTTCGAAAAAAATGAATAGCGATTTTTTAAAAGCTGAAAATGAATTTTTAAAAAACAAATGAATATAAAATAAATAAAATTTTAAAATAGTTTTCAAGAAAAGAAAAAAAGTGAAATAAAGAAATTTAAAAAAAAAGAAATGGGTTGGATGTTTTAAAAATAAAAACGATTTTGCGAAAGAAAAACAATGAAAAAAATAACAAAGAGATGGGCGTGTTCAATATAAAATAAAATAATGAAAAAAAGGAAGGAAAAAAGGGAGAAATATATATATATATATATATACATACATATGAAAAAGCAACAAAAGGGAGGGGGGATGAACAAAAAGTACTAAACCCAAACTATTTAAAATAAAGAAGAAGAAAGCGTGAATTCATTTAAAACATACATACGTACCTACACGCACTTTACATCGCTTCTAGCAGAAATCTCTCTCTCTCTCTTTCTCTCTCTTTGCTTTCAAAAAAAGGCGGAGAAAGGGGATGACAGGGGGAGGGGGTTTTATATAACACACACACATAAATATACATATCCATATATATATGTGTGTATGTGTAGAATAAAATCTAAAGAAAAATATTGACAACCTCGTAGTGGTAGGGGCTTAAAAGTGTAATAGTGTGTATAGCAGCAGCTGTAATAGTTGATAGAGAGAGAGAGAGAGGGCAAGGAATATGTAAGTAAAAATAAATAAAGGGAGGAATATAAAAACATTAAATAAATAACTAAAAAAATGAGAGGAAGGGGCCAAGAAGAATTAGATATAGATAAATTTAATGTCTTGTTGTTAGTGTGTAGGGGGGTGCTTAGTGTGTGCGGCCGAAGAGGAAGAGATAAACTTGAGAATAGTACGCGAATGGACGGTCGTGAAATGTCGATATTTCACTTCTTGCACAGGGGTTCTGTCAGTCGGAGTACTTAGTGCTTCTTCTTCCAGCTAAGTTTTTTTTTGTAAACAGAACTCAAAACTAACCGGCTATTTTTTTTTTTCACTATTTTGTTACTCTCGTCTGATCAAGAAAAATTAGCAGAAGACGTTAAACAAAATTTAAATCACCCAAAAAAAAAAAAAATTTTTAGTTTTGCATTTAACATCATTAAAAAAAACATAACGATAATTTTTTAATGTGATATCTAATTATAAAATATTAATATTTCACCGTTTTACATAAGTAATTAAAAAAGAACTTTTTGAATGGATGTTTATTGTTAGAAATAGGCTTTTAACATCTTTCATAAATTGCTTTATTTTCTGAAAGTCTTTCTTTAAAAAAAAAAACTTTATCTAAAAATTACGAATAAACGTGCTTTATTTTGTGATCTTGAAAAAAAAATTTCAATTATTTTTACGTCATAAAAAAATAAATTTTTATCCTTATTTTAACCATTTATTCAAAAATAACATTTAATAATCATTTTGAAAAAAAAAATTAAAAATTGATAAAAAGTTGATTTTTTTTTTTAAAAGAAATATCAAAAATTTTAAATTTTAAAAATAAATGAATATATTTGAAAATACTAAAATATACCAAAAAAAATTATAAACAAATATATATACATATGTATTAATTTTAAAATCATTTCTTTAAAAAAAAATCAGCAAAAACCTTATTAAAAAATAATGCAACGATTTCATCCAATCAACGCTTCGGATTTCTTTAAAATTTAAATTTAAAAAAAAAATAAATTAAAAAATATATATAAAAAAATTTAAAAAATATATTAAAAAAATCAAATAATACTGATAATAATCCTATTCGTTGTAGATGATAATATAAAATTTAAAAAAATTTAAAACGATTTAGTTTAGATATTATTATTGTTGTGAAGAAAGAGAGAAAGAAGCAGACGTTTCTTCTTTTTCTGTCCGCCATGTTTGAAGCACGGCATGCTGGGTAAGGACACAAGACAAGATGGCGACAACGCTGGGGTGGCCGTGGAAGAAGGTAATTTTTATCTCCTTTAAAATCACCAGATTTTTTTTGGTTTAGCCTCGGAAAATCAGTTTATCATCTACCGAAAGGTTACCTCTGACAGCTTCTTCGATTATTTGGACTATATAACCCACCAAAAACCGCTTGGCGTGGAAGGTTTGATTCGCAGTTTTTGTTATTACCATTTTTTTTTTCATTTAAAAAAAAGAAAGAAAAGAAGAGAAAAAAAGAAAAGACCGTAAAAAAAAAGAGAGAAACAAAAAAAAATGTATATTTATATATAAGAAAAAAAATGAAAATCTTTATTTTTTTTTTCTCTTTATTGGTCTTCTCTTTGTTTTATATTTCTATAAAAAAAAAATCTTTATAAATACGTCCTGGAGAAAGGAAATTATCTTCATTCAAAATATTATACATACACACGCGTCGTATATGGCTTTTTTTACGGAGGATTTTTCGCAAGGTAAAAAATGGATTGGATTAAATTTCATTTTTGTACTCATTTTATTGCAAATGGATTTAAACTATTATTAATCTTTTTTTTTTTTCCTCTCGGTCAACTAAAAACAGGCAAGCATTTTTCGTTATTTTTTTCTCTCTATTTTGTTTTATCCCGAAAAACGAAAACAGTTTGGGTTGGTTGATAATATTGCCGATATTTAACTTGACTAACTTTATTTAACTTCTCTTTATCTTTAAAACATGTTGTATTTATACATACATTAAAACACATAGATATGTGTGTAATGTCAAATTATAAACAAATACTTTAGCTTTACAATCGAAGAAAATCCCTCCAAATCTTTAACTAAAGTTACTTGTGTTACTGTTGTGTCGGTTTAATGACATTTCTATATCGCACTTTAGATTTCTGTTTACTGTTTGGTTTTCCTTTGTTTTGTTTATTAAATGTTTATTTTCTAAGAGACTATACAAAAAACCCAAAATAAACTATCAATATATTCCTTATTTTGAATAGAATTGATTTCATTTTAATCAAACAATTAGACGAAATTGAGTTGCTGGCTGGTAATTATTGCGTGTGTGAAATTATCAAATATATTTCAAAATATCGATTTTTAAGAAACAACAATTTACTGAAAATTAAATTCTTCCTAATCAAGAAAAATCATTGTAAATAATTTTAAAACTTTATTTATTAGACACTGTAATGTGAAATTATTTTTTAGTTATTTTACTATTATAAACAACACTTCTGAAAATTAAAAATGTATTTTAATTAAAAAATGTCATGAAATTTTAGAACAGTCTATATTGAATTAAATTGATTGCGTGTGTAAAATTATCATTTTACAATATTTGAATGGGCTTTTTTTTTATTATGAAGTAATTTAGAAAGTTAAAAGTTGTTAAATTTATTGTTTAAATCGTGTTTGTTTGCTTCTTTAAAAATGGGTTTCTTCAGCAATCGGCCGAAGTTTATTTTTGTAAAAGAAGTTATTTCAAAATTTTATTATATAAAAAAAAAAGAGAATAGTTGTGTTTTGACATTTCTTTAGCTTTGTCTTGAAAGAATTAAAGTGCTTTTTTTACCTTAAAGAAGAAATTGACAATCTCTTTCTATAAAACACACACACACACACATACACACATATATTAAAATGATGATAATGAATAATAATAATAATAATTACTTGTGACATTTTCGTGTCTCACTCTGTCTTGATCTGTTGTTTATTTTTCTTTAACAAAATAAACACTTCGGACAGACACAGCTGAGATTTTCTACAATACGATGTCTTATCTGTTTCTTTTTCTCCTCTTCTCTCTATCTCTCTCTTCTCTCTATATAGAACAATGAAAATAAAAATAGATTCGGGTTGAAGAAAAACCAGTTCCTATTAAAAATGAATGAATTAATAAATAAATGGAAATAATAATCACACAGTACTCAGTCTTCTTGACTTGCTTGCGCATATTGTTTCTTTACACTTCACTTTAAGAGTTTTTTTTTTTAGTTAAATCTGTGATGTCTGTACGTAATGTCTCATTGATGGTTTGGTTCATTGAGAAAAAAAACCCAAAAACATTGTTGCTATAGTTACCAATCAACCTGCATTAACTGATTATTTCACACACACTTTTATCCGTTTAAAAAACCCCAAAATCTTTAAATGAAGACTTAATTAGCGAGAATTTCACGTTTAGTAAAATTTAGAGGATAGTATAAATAAAAAACTATTTTACTATAAAACAGCAGTCGGGAAACCGTGAACGTTACCTGGATTTCCCTTTTTCTTTCGTTGATGACAATAAATAAGACTTATTGCGATTTTTTAAAAATTTTAGATCTACCCACACATATAATTTTTTCTGTCCGTTTTTGTACTTATTCGAGAGATATGCAATTGAAAACTTTCCCTAAACCTTTGTTGTCCCTCTTCTTTCAAAGTTTTGCCTGTCTTCTGCATCTTCCTGCCTCCTCTTGCTCTGCTAGTGTGTCTGTTTGTTCTCCTGCAAACATATGCTATTGTATTTATTTTCACTTCTCATCTAAATATAAATGCTACCTTTTTATTAAGATCGTTTCGTTCTTAGAATTTTTCATTAATGGATGGTTGTTGTGTGATGATAATAAACAAGTTGAGCAAATGAAGACTTCAAAATTAACGCAAGCTTTTTGACATTAAGTACATTTTAAGAAAATCACAATACTTTTAATTTTATTGTTATAATGTTATAGATGTATGTTAAAACAAAAAGATTTTTTTCTGTCTCTTTCTCCGACTAATTTGCCAAAAGACGACCAAGCCAGAGTGCGTGTGTGCGCTTATCATCCCTCCAACCATCCATCACTGTAAAAAAGTGTTCGTATTATTTGTGTTTTTCCTATCCTCGTCGTCTCCACCTTTTTATTATTTCTTAGGGTCTGTGTGTGTGTGTGTGTGTGTGTGTGTGTGTGTGGTTGTTATGCCTTGCCCATGATGTTTATTCTGTATGTAACTAATCGCAGTTTTCTTCAAATTTTAATATTTCTTGTGCTTTAAAAAAAAAAAAAATTCTTGTCAATCCCGTTTCTTTGTCACCTCGATTTTAATTCTATCATTAAATACACAAACACAGGGAACAACAGCAAGGCTGAGCAGGGCAGGCAAGAAGCACACTCTTTTCACACACACTTTACACAGACAGACCTGAGACAGACGGCTTTAGCACAAGCCCACCCACCCACCAAAAAACCGCACACGCCACCACCATCATTATGCACACACGCATTTTTTTTTTTTTTAGTTAAATTTTCTTTCTGCCTGAACTTTGGTCATCTTCTAGTTTAGCGTTGTACCGACGTAAAGTAGTTTAGTTTAGGGTATGTATAGTAAACTTCTCTTTAAAAATCTACCAAAAATCAAATCATAATCTTAGCAATGAGAGGGTTTTTACGTTTAAGGGAAGAATGAACTTTATAAGAGTGTTATTTTGTTTTCCTAATGTATATAACTAATATTTTTGCCGGTCAGTCACTAAGAGATGCTTTACGACACTACGAAGAAGATTGATTCGATGATTACTCTCATGTTTCTCACCTAGTTATTTCTGATTTAATTTTGTCGTTGTCAATCGCTATTTACTTTTTATAGAATTACAATAATGTATTTTTTTTCGAATAATTTTAGCTACATTTTATTGTCAAGTTTTTCAAAGGCTGCAATTTCCTTACAAAAAAACGTCTAAAATTCGGCTATAAAAATCACTACACACCTTTGTATCGCGCGTGCGTGTGTGTGTGTGCCACGGACGCTCAAGCAAGCACGCGCCTGCTGCTGCTCCATTGCTTTTTTTTGCCTCTTCCTGTGAATGTGTATTGTCGTTTGTCTTCTAATCTATCCTTAATTTTCCTCATTAACTCAACTCATATTTTGTAGTTAGTTGTATAGAAATATTCGACTACAAAACCGAGTATTTTTATAGAAACATAGAAGTATTTAAGTGGAAGAAACGACCAAGAAAAAAAAAAGCTAGAATAGAGGATGAGGCAGGGATCCCTTCTAAGGAGCAGAGCAGGTGCGTGTGTGTGTGCACTCGCTGATGAATCTCTTAATTTTTTGTTTTTTGTTGCCTTGATTCTAAAGGAAAATAAATCAATAGGTTCGAAGTTCAGATTAAAATGATCTTTTTATTAGTTAACATCAGTTTTATCTTAAAGTTTGTTCTCATCCGAAGAGTTTTCAAACGTCAAATAATAAATACGAATCTGAGGCTTGAAAAACAGAGCTTTATTTTTTCTTCTTCCCTCTCTTCACCTTTCTAGTTTTCTTGCTGCAATAATGCAGAACTATGTCTTGTTTGTATCCTTACTGCATTAATCATCATTATCCTGGCAACAAACAGATAATTTTTATATTTTCTACTACCCCCCCCTCTATTTTTTTAAAGTAAACTTGCAGCATGACAAGGAGGACATTCCAATCTAGTGGTGTGTGGTGTGCTATGTGTGTCTATACCAAAAGCTTTCTTCTTTTAAGTTGTTATAGTAACAACTAACAATGGAGGCAGACAGGCCTGTCTCTATCTAGTTGTCCTATCATACTTTTTAGAGAAACACTCACTCACTCACTGGCGCTCTTTCTCCTCTTCAAATTTATCACCGTTTAAAAATCCACCGTAAGAGAATGATTAAATAATTAAAATTATTATCAACAATTCTAATTATCTTTTTTTTTATCCAATCGTTATTTTCTTATTTTTCTCAATTAGTCAAATAATACGGTTCTGTGGGTTAGAAAATATGGCCTAGGTTGGCTGGCTTGTTTTGCGTGTGTGTAACAAACATTAAACAACAACTCAGATTCCTCCTTCCGTTTTTCTTTCTATTTTACTCGTTCTCATCATTTCTTTTGTATTCCCTCGTCCAGATTTTGGTTAAAAACGAAAAGCTTCGTTTTCTGGAAAAATGATTTTAGCTTTGGATACAATGTCAATTTCAAATTAAATCAAAACCGATCTAGACGTTGTTTTTTTATTTTATTTTATTTATTTATAGACTTTTTATTGCATTATTTATTTACTTTTAAAGTATATTTTTCGTATGGACAACTAAAACTGAATTCAGTTGTTCAAAGAAATTAAACTGAAAACCCCTTGTTCCCCCGTTAGCCCTTTATTTATTCCATCAAGGACGTGAGGGTGTGTGTGTGCATATGCACATCGTTTGTTTCTTTTTAAGAAGGAGAATCTTGCTCTTTCCCTTATCACGGGACGGGGTACCAGGTTGGGTAATGTGTGTCATTTCTCTTCTTTTGGAAAATTTAACACACAATTGCAGTGACTTTTAATTAATTTTAAATTAAAAAAGATTTTTTCTCACTAATTCGTTCTCAAAACATTACAAAAAACCTTTTCTCCTTAACTGGAATAATGAGTAAACTAAATAATAACTGGCAACGAATAGAATCCAAGATCGAGCTTAAAAACTTTTTTTTTTTTTTTTTTAATCAATTTCAAATTCTATTTTTTTTTTTAAATATTTAAACGGATTATTAAAATTTCCATTTTAAAAATTTCTAAAAAAAATATTTTTTATCGCTTAAAAAACGGAAGCTCTGGCGATATCCGGACTTTCTTACTCAAAAGATTAAAGACAGTCTAAAACCACACGCACGACGACGCACACGCATTTTTACCAGTTTTTGTAGGGTGATATTTAATTTTTTTTTTCCTTTAAGAAAAATTTAATTTTGTAAATAGATTTTATTATTTTCTGTATTTTTCTTTCATACACGTATCCGTCATGATAGTCACACACACACACACACACACACACACACTTCAAATTAAATAAATAGTCAGTTTGTATATTTATTTATCTGTTGTTCCATAAAAGATAAAGAAATATATTTTTCTTTTCTAACTCTAAAGGAGTTTTTTTTTTCTCTGTCCGCTTTTAAGAGACCGGGGGGGGGGGACAGAGAAAGAAAAAGAAGATACTATTTTCAATTGGGTCAGGTAAGTTCTTCCTCCCGTGATGGAATGAACACAAGGAAAGTAATTAGAAATAGGTGAGAAAAAGGAAAATATGCAAAAAATAATAATAATAATAATAATAATTTTGGGAGAAATAACGGGCGTGTCTTTTTTTTTTCTCTGATCTTACAAAAAAAAGTTTAAAATTCTTTTGTAATTAACCCCCTTTTTTTTTAAATCGAATCTACTAATATCTCCGGAATTTTATTTATTTTTTTATACGTATTTTCTTTTGTAAAAAAAATTATTTCACTTCATTTAAAATCAATTTCTATTCTTTCTAGTTAGGAAAAAAAAGCTTAATTATTGTTTCTACTTCGAGGAAAAAGACTTTACTAATTTTTCATTCTGTTTGTTTTGTTTACGTTGGAAACGTTTGTCTAAAAATGTGATTATCAACAACCTGTCTCTTCGAATTCTCCTGGGAAATAAAAAAAAAATAAAATAAATCTTACCTATTTGATTTGGACGAAAAAAAAAAGTGAAAGAAAACCCAGTCTATTAATTTTTCTGTAGTTAATTAAAAACTGATTTAAATAGATTAAAATGTAATGTTTTTATTGAATAAAACTAACCATGTTCGTTTATGTTGTGTGTATGTGTGTGTGTGTTACGAAAGATATCATCCGGTCGGTCGGTCGGTCGGTCGGGAGTTTTAGTTTCTGTTTCAAATGGGGAAACCCGAACGGACGACTTGTCAAAAAGAGAATTATTTTTATCCTAAATCTGAACACGTGTGTGTGTGTGTTTACACTATTTCCCTCACGCAATCACAGTAAGAATGAAAGGCCAAGAAGAGGTTTCTTATCTTCTTCCCGTAAATCATTATCGTTCACAATCAATGAGAATAAAAGAAAGCATGTTTTGTAGAGAAGTTGTCAGAATTGAGTGAAGTTGAGTTTTTTTTTGCTCTTCTTAAAAAAAGAAAAAGAAGAAATCTCTCTCCGTGAGAAAGCCGAGTCTCTATGAATCCAACCTCCTTTTTCTTTAATAATTTCATTTTTTTTTTTTTTTTTTGGTAATTAATTCTATTTTTTTAAAAATTTTTTCCATGAATTTGTAAAATCAGAAATATTAATAATAAATCTTTAAATGATTATTTATAAAGCATCCATTAATGTTAATTCCATTTGAAGTAAAACAAAAAAAAAATATCCTGTTGAAATTCTGTATTAGAAAAACAAAAATTGAATTCAGTCTTTTTATAATTTTATATTTTTTGTATCCATCGTTTCCGTACTTGTAACGTTGTTGAATGTTGTTGGTTACTGAGTAGAGAGTACTTTAGAGTCTGTTGCGAGAAAGTATTTTGGTGCGTGTGTGTTCATTGAGTTTTTACTCTGGTCGAGTCAGCTGTGCTCCAGAAGTTCATACTATGAAACTACTATCACTACTACTATTAGTACTATTAGTATTTTTACTACTACTATTGCTGCTGCTGTCCAGTGTCCCGGTGTGTAAGAGAAGCCGTAAGAATACGAAGCAGCAGATTTACTTAGCTGTGTGTGTGTATTTTATACTATTTACATTTGGTACACAACTCAACAGAAAGGCTCTCCCCTTCTTTCACCCTCTCTCTCTCTTTTTTTTTCTCTTTCTCGACGTGCCTCCTCCCTCTGTTTCTTTCTGTTCCCTCCTCTTACTGAACCTCAGCAGTGCCCCCCTCTCCTCTTCCTACGCCCCTTTTTGTTTTTTTGAAATTTTTTCTCTAATTTCTTTTTATTTTTTTGTTAAGGGGGGGGAGCCTAGGCACCTCCTCTTCCTCCTCCTCCTCCTCGGCGTCATTCAGTTTCCACCTTCCCCCTCCCACCCGCTTCATTAAAAAAAAACTTCTCCTCCCTTTCCCCCTTTCCTTCTTTTCCCCTCCCCCCTTCTTCTTCGTCGACGTTGGATTCGATTCTCCTCCCCTTCCATCTCTCTCTGTCCAGCTTTAATTCCCCCTCTCTCTCTGTAGACGAGTGGGGCTGCTGCTGCTGATGCTGCTCGATATCCCCCCCCGTTCCACCCTCACCTCCGCTGCTGCTGCTGCTTGCCTTTATCTCTTTTCTCATTGGCTGAGAGGATGGCTAGGCCGGACTGTTACTTTTGCATATTATTGAAATGGAAATGCTTTTGTCAAGACTATTGAATTATTCAGCTAAATATTTGTTTTAAAATATGCCACACCAATGCAAGTGAGTGATTATTTCTTCGATCTCTTTCTATGTCTACCCACTAAGCTTCTATCTAACACAGGTTAGTCAATAAGCACTCATATATCTTTTTTATATCTTCACCTTAGAGTACTTTACTACCCAACGATGAAAACGTGCAAAGTACTTTATATATTTTTATATATAATTTTAACCAGTTTTTTTCTCGGATGCTTCTTGTTGCAGTAAGTCGTTATTAGCTTTAAAAAAAAAAAAAGGAATCTCGCCTTCAAAGTTTTTTTACCTACTTGGATGGATTGATGGTTTATGATGTCTTTTTTTTTTCTTCTACACCTTTAGTCTTTTTTTTTCCTATCAACGTTTACCTTTTTGTTTTGTTTACTTATGATTTACTCATGATGAGGATGATGATGGCTACCATTCATTTATTTACCATACGCCGGGATGATTTAACATGATGATGATTTTCTTTTGTTTTTAAGAAAAAAAAAACTTGTAATATTCCATTGAGGAAATATTTCGCTTCCCTTAATTTTATTTATTTTTAAATTCTGTACAGAAAATATAAAATAGCGATTAGGGTCCGAAAATTTATTGTGGGGTCAGTTTGATTGAAGATAAGTGTGATAAACAAATAAAACATTTTATTGGTAAAAATTGTACCGTATAAATGTTTTATTATAAAATTGACTATTTCTTAGTTTATTTCAATATCTATAATTATTGTGAGTGCACACAGACAGTAACTTTTTGTATACTTATTATTGGATTTGAAATATATCTGGATCATAAAGCTCCGAGTTGAGTGGGCACTTTTGGTTATTCATTCATTTACCCTCCAAACTTAACTTCATCTTTTAATGGAAATTAACGCAATAATCCACCAAGGATTAATCTTTAGGTTATTATATTATTATGTAAAGGCGTATTGTTTTTTTTTGTCTAGAAGGAGAATATTCTTTCCTAATGATCCTTTGGAATTAATTGTTTCTGCTGACTCTCGTCATTCATTTATCAATGAATGGAATATGTTGTTGGTCGTTTTTTTTTTTTTTTTACTAGATAGAAACAAGTCGAGGATGTAAAAAAAAAATAACACCCACAAACATCTTTTTTTTACTTAAATCGCTATTAATTAATTTTAGTTGTATCATAAACAACAAAAAAAAAGAATTTGGTTAGGATTTTTTATTCATTTATTTTTTTAAAAATGAAATCTGAAAAGAAGGAGGCCACATTGATATTTGTGTTTTTGGCTATTATTGGCCCAAAAATGCACACACACACACACACACACCAACCACATTTACGACTTGAAAACAACTTCTGTCTTTTTGCACGTGGTTTAGATAGAGTCAGTAGAGATCACTTTATGTGGTGGTGGGTGGAGGGGGGCTTCTTCTTGCTGACTCTTGCCACCCACCCCCTCCTCTATTTACCTAGGCCTTTAAAAGAACTTGTGTAATTTTTAGTTGTACTAAAGAAAGCTGTTAAAACTACCGAATTCGTTTAATTTTATATTTTTTACAACTTCTCATTTAATACTTTTCCCACTTAATTAGGAAAACAACGAAAGGAATTTAAAATTCATCGTCTCCTCGTGTATAAAATTCTTAGTCGTGGTCTTTTTTTTCTTTTAACCATCTGAGAAAAAAAAAGTTAATTTTTCTTTTCAGCTTGTTTAAATTTTATGCCTATATCTAATTGGATTTTTCTCTCCATTTTCTACTTTTTATTTAAAAAAAAATTGGATTTTACCAAATGCAGATAAAGGTAACTATAAATATTTCACTTTTTCTTTCTATATTCATTCATTCACAAACATTGATATCATATTTACTTGGTGAGCAGAAACTAAGTTTGGCACAAGGCCATATTTACGTGCTCTTACCCAGGTTTTTTATATTCGGTGTTACCCTTCACCTAGATGAGATGCTCTCCCGAGTTAACGAGCCCATCTCCCCGAGCCTGCTGAAGTGAAAGTAATGGTTTTGACTGGGATTTGAACTCGCGTAATACGATTCCAGAGCCCAAGCTTTTACCAATAGTCCACCGTCGCTGCCCAACATCGTATAATGTATAGCAATAGAGTCGTTCTAAAAGTGATGTCTTCTAGTTTTTTTTATATACGATATTGGTTCCATAGTTAATGCCTTGTATTTTTATTTAATACGGTGGTTATTTTAAGGGTGATACCCACTTTCTTGTGTAGAGGTTCTTTTTAAAAGTCATGCCTTTAGTTTTTAAAAGTATATTTAGATACGATGGTTTTAAAAGTATATTTAGATACGGTGGGTCTAAAAGTATATTTAGACACGATCGTTTTAAACGTATATTTAGACACGATGGGTTTAAAAGTGTATTTAGATACGATGGGTATTTAGATAGCTATTCCAAAGAACAATTAGATACTACTAGCGTAATTATTTAGCGGGATTGAATATTGGCAAAATCTCAGACTATGGAATCATATTACACAAGCTCAAATTCTAGTCAAAACCATTGAATCTACCTTTACTCGCCTCTGGAAGATGGGGTCTCGTTAACTTAGGAGAGTTTCTCATCTAGGTGAAGGGCAACACTGATTTTAGAAGTCCACAAAGGTCATCCAGGTTGGGAGTTGCGCATAGGATTAGCGACTCTTTCTCGTAAAAACAAGTATGCTACGGAAACAGCAAAAAAACCCCCCAAAAAAAGGGAATTATTTAGTGTTAGTATTATTCATGTATAATTTCCCTTTTATTTTCAAAATTATATTCCAGTAAATCTGCTCAGCAACATCAAGAAGAGTAACCGTCTTGGCTAGATGGAACGCTTTAACTTGGGAGAGTAACTTATCTAGGTGAGAAGCATCACTGATTAATGGATCCAATGAGCACGTAAAAATTACCTCAGGCCAAACTTAGGTTGGTGTTCGACCAAGTAATTCTAGACAATAAAAAAACATCCGGGCGTTCAGTGAATCTTCGTAAGAACAAGATGGCTGCTAACGCTATTTCCCTTGCCTTTCCGATGTTTAACCTTTCATGTCATGCCTCCAAACGTTCGACCGCACTTCTTCGACCGACACGCCTTTGCCATCTTCAAATCTATCGATAGCTTCGAAGTCAATCTGACCCAGTGGATAGGCAATTAGACTTTGTAACAGTATGATATTTACTTCGTGAGCACCCCCAAGTTTGGCACAAGGCCATTTTTATGTGCTCTTACCCGGGCTTTATATATTCGGTGTTACCCTTC
>JAUZSX010000005.1:1644315-1657587 GCA_034780655.1 Idiosepius hallami | reverse complement strand
GCTGAAGTGAAAGTAATGGTTTTGACTGGGATTTGAACTCGCGTAATACGATTCCAGAGCCCAAGCTTTTACCAATGCTGCTTCACAAACATTGATATAGCTTTAGGTTCAGTGTCATTGATGATAGTGATGATACTGCTGCTGCTTTATTGCACTTTTAATTATTTAAAAAGTAAAAATAAACCAAAGCAGCAGTGACAGACAGCACTTTAGTTTATTTAAAATATTCTAGACGCTGGCTCTGTAATTTAATTTTAGTTACAAAAAAGAAAAAAAATCTATTAAGTCTTAAAGTGCACAAAATCAGTTTGTGTTGCAACTTAAAAAACAAATATAATTGTTTGTAATTTAAGAAATGGGTTTTAAATTTTAGAAAATTAAAGATATGTGACGAAAGTGAAAATTCAAATTTTGTTTACATTTTAAAAAGAAGCCAAAAAAGTTGTCATGTATTCATTCCCAATATCTTCGTTTAATTCCTATAAAAATAATTTCTTTCCTTACCACTTTTACGTTTCATATTTCACCATATTAAACTTGATCACCTGGCCGGGACGTGAAAATATACTTCTATTGTCTCGGGGCGCTGTTAAAACCCCCATGCACCCTGCCTGCAATTTTTGGTTAGACAGGCATCTATGGGAATGGGGACCCGACCGACCACGTATGAAGTTCAAATTTCTATGAGATTGAATCGTGTGTTCAGTTGCTGAGCCGGTTTCACCTGCAGAGGTCAGCAGTATGCCGACACACATACACATGGGCCACATGGCTGGCCCGGGTCGCTATGGTCGTTTTCGTTCAGAGTAAACGACAATTCAATCAGTTAGTCCGCCGTCCGCCCTTGTTTGTTGTTGTTTGTTGTACACCTTCTGACAAAAATAAACACAAACTTTCCAGTTCTCTCCCTTCTTTGCTTCTCATTAGCTTTCTTCTTTGAGAGTTTGGAGTTTACTAATGCCTTTCTGTTAGTGCTTTCTTTCTTTCTCGGCTACAGTCAGTGCCCTCCCCCCCCTCTTTTCATACACACACACACACACACATTGAAGAAAAATGAGTCTTACACTAGCAGCAGCTTTGGAATGTCATCATCAGAACAATAACATTTTAGTGATGATGAGGGTTAGGGTTGAAGAGAACAACAACAACAACCAAACCACATCCGTCCCCCCCTCTTTTCATTTTTTTTTTCTTGGGTAGGCTTCTACTTAAATCTTTTTGGTTTGTTTTACTTTAGAGTTGGATGATGACTTTTTACCTTGTTGTCCTACTCTTTCTTCACCAACAACCTCTCTCCATTGTTTACTCTTAAGTTTTTAGCAGTATTATTTGCCCTCAGTGTTGCTATTTTTAGAAATTGTTTTAGGTTTTATGCCATCCAATTATTTTTCGAAATAAAATAACAGGTTGATTTTCAGAAAAAAAAGTCACTTTTTTTTCTATTGTTTTTACACTGGAAGTTGAAGTTTCAATTTTACAATGAAATAAAATTGAAATATTAACTATATTTACCATTTTGTTTTGATTTGTGTGTAATTTTTAATGATTTTTGTAAGTGATCATAATGAATTCGATTTCTTTTTATTTTCCTAAACAATTCTTAACTTGTGTGTTCGATTAAGCAGATTGATTTCCCTTTAACTGGATTTCTGATAAAGACTGTCTCCCTCCCTAACTGGACTACTGACTGGCTGTCTGCCCTGCCGTCTGTCTCTACTCAAAATGAAAACAAAGCCCAAAATGCACAGGTAGACAGACAGGGGACAGGGCTCACTTTATTTAAAAAAAAAATATTTATTCATTTAGTTAGTTTTATAAAATTAAATTACATTTATTAATAATACTTAGAGAGGTTGATATCTGAAGGTTTAATTTGCAAATGTGTTTCCCTAACAAGATACAAATTCAAATTATTGCTAAGAAATTTTGTAAAATAATTTCAAACTGTAAAATTGATAAGAAAGATGAATTTATAATTTCTCCCTTTTTGAAAACTTTTTATTCTGATGATTTTGTGTTATTTAGTGTGTGAGTGTTGTTTGTAAAGACCAAAAAACTTTAGGTTTTAACAAATTTAACACTTGATGTTTTTTTTTTAATTTAAGTCTATTTTTAAGTAAATACCTTAAGAAAAACAAATTTAGCTGGATCCAATTTGAACAAGTAATCGAGTCTTCTAATAATTTTCATTCATAATATTATGTAAATGTTGAATTTTATTTAAGGTACATAGTAAATTTGATAAGTGAGTCCATTTTTAGTAATACTGTTATCTGTTTGTCTTCATTGAGCTACAATGAATGAATGAATAATCATTCATTCATCTTGGAAAGTTTAGGAAAGAACTTTTTTGTGCTTCAGTTTTCTTTGAACACTTTCAATTAATAAGATATCCTTTTGAATATTTTTTTTTTAAATAACTTTGGTGGGGGGAATTTTGTGACAAATTTTTTTTTAATTACTTATATAAGCTGGTATGTCACTTCAATTGCCTGGAAGAGTTCAGAATAATGAAACTGCTGTCTAGAACTTCCTTGCATTAATAAGTTATTCAATTTACTCTTATAATTTTAAATGACTGATTTTATAATATATAGCTTTATATCTTTTGTATTAGCAGTGTTTAATTTAGTTTAGTTTAACCATTTAATTTAGTATAATATATATAATATATATAATAAAATCATTTAATTTACTATAAGTTCTCACGTTGGTTAAACTGTAGTATTATTTTATTGATAACTTTCCTATTTAATCTTTTTAGAAAATGTTAAACATATCATCTTTCCAAATTATTATTGAAGCTTGATTAATTAATTTTGTAATGTTTTTAATGTCAGTATTTGCTTTAACCTTCAGAAAGATTAGAATCAGAAAAAGAAATCGCATGTTTACAACACATGTTTAATTTCAAATGATGCTATATCTATTTTAGTGAACTGAACTGTGAATACTTTCTCCCCCCCCTCTTTACTGATTGATAATATTTAAGAGGCAACCCCATCTACCTCTACCCTAAGCCCAAAGAAAGTTAAGCTTTTTTAGTTGTTGTTGGGAGTATATCAGAAAGAAAGAAAAAAAAAAAAGAAAACTTGGCCTCCTGCCATTCATATTTATGGTAGCAAGTCATCCCAGGTGTTAAAAGAATTTAGACCCTGAGTGGAGTGAGTGCTGCTTGAATTTTATCAGATTATTTGTTTGAAAGCTCAAGAAAGAAGAAAAAAAAAACTGAAATCAAAAGAATAGGTGCCATGCGTGCTACTAAATGTAAAATCATCTTGTCATGTTTACAACATATTTTTAATAAAAAAAAAATGTAACAAATTAATAACTTATGAATTATTTTAAATTGATTCTAGAGTCATTTGCATAAAAGATCCTAGTGTCAAGATATTTGCATAAAACACTTTTAGTTTGTTTAAATCTTAGATTTTCAAAATTAGTTTGAGAAATTCTAAATGGCAAATGAACGGTTTTGATCCAGAGTTAAATTTATATATAAATCACTTTTTAAAATAAACTTTAAATTCTTTTTTTGTTCTATTAAAAACAAAAACATAACGTACATCAATTTTCATATATGCCAATTTATATGTATATATCTTTTTTCATGTAATTAATAAAAAAAAAAAAACTACTTTGTCAAATAGCTGGAAATATCTTCCTGTTTTGTATAATTATCTACTTAAATAATTGATTATTTTCTAGTTTGTACTTAGTATAGCCGGATTAAATGTATTTGGGCATCAACATTTTATCATCACTTTTTATTTTAGTTGATTATCTTTACAATTATTGAATTTAGTATTTTGCTATAATCTTCATCTGCGTAGATAAAGAAATATCTGCATTGCCATGAAGGGTTTTTTTTGTTTTTTACACTTAATCAATTTGCCTGGTCAAGAGAATGTTCTTAGCTGAAAACATTTAAGTTTTTTGATAAAAAAAAAATCTAGTTAATTTTGCTCATTTTTAAAGTTCAAAACAAAACTCAAAACTTTGCTAAATAGTTTGTATGACGAAAAATTTTAAATGAATATCCAGTTTGAGATTTGCTTACTTTGTAAATAAAACTTCCCTATTTTCCATCCCTTACTACCTGTGAAATTTTCAGATTTTAATTCATTAATATTTCTTTTCGACCGAAATAACCAATCCTAATTTTTGCATGTGTGACAGCATAAACATGAGGAAGAGCACCTTTTTATAAAATTCATGGAATTGAACTGATTAGAATCAATATTCTTGATCTGATTAAATCCACCCAGTTAAGTAGCATGTTTGAAATACTTATTTTTAAAGTTTATAAAATATTTGTATTCAAAACCAGTAAAGAAATATTAAATGCATAAGATATTTTTTATTTTTCTTGTGCATGTATTGCAGATACAAAACTTCAATTACATTGGAACAAACTATTCTCAATTAAAAAAATGCACTATGTACACACACACACACTTATATTATGTATGTATGTATAGAGAGATAGGTAGAATAAAGTTTAAGTAAAAATACAATGTAAAAATTTGAAAATTAATATATTGAAGTACCATTAATCCATTTTAATAATTTTAAACTAACTTAAAACATCACAAGATCCAATGTTTTAAACGTTGTTTCAAGCCAGAAAAAAATTCTCTACATTACTTATATCTTTATTTACTTAAATATAAAAAATCAATTCTTTTTTTTTTCTTTAATTTCTAATTTTGATTCTGTCCCTCTTTATCAGTTATTTGTTTTATGTACAAATCAGAGACTTAAAAATTCAAATCATTTTTTAACAAAAACTCCTACCTCAAATTATTAATAGTTTTGATTTTACTTGGGTTTAAAAATACTACAATTTTAATACTGCCATATTGTCTACAACTTTCTAAGAACTATTATAGAAAAAATGTAAAGACTTGATATTTTGCCAATATCTAATGGACACATCCCAAAGATAATGTGGATCATTGTTGTTGTTTTATAGTCTCATGTTTCATGTCCTATCTGAGCACATTGTTGGTTTGATGGACAAATGATGGGCGTTTGAATAATGGGTAGAAGAAGTCAGTCAGTTTGGTTATGTAATCACAAATTCAAATGATATCTTGCTCACCTATCCATCAATTTGCATATTCATTTTATTTAACTATTTAATGGAAATATACTTTACACAAATAACATTTGGATAAAAAATCCTTAAAGTATTAAGTTACCTTATTTCCACAAGAATATTTGCTCTCTGACTTCAAATTTATTCTTATTTTAAATTTCTGTTGGAAAATAATTTTGTTAATGTCCCTGCTGTCACTTGATTATATTTATTACAAATATTTTTATGAGTATATCTCAATTGGCATCATTTGTAGATTTTATCAAATCTGACATTGCTTACAATTTGTTCGTATATTTTCATACTTAAATGACTTGTTCAAAAGTAGTCATTTTACTCATAATTAGTACTAGTTTTATTTTTAACTTAGCATTTTATTCTCTTACTGTGTGATTAGGCAAAATAAGTAGTATTTTTTTTTATCAAACTCTTTGATTCATAATATGTTAGTTATGAAGCATGCTTTCTTTTTCCTAAATTAATATTATATGAATAAGATTGCAAAATTCAGCTCTTTAAAATTACAAATATGTGGCCCTTGTTAAGTATTTATTAGTGTTTTTGTAAACTTTTTCAATCTCCTTGTCGAAATTGTCTGTTCCTCTTAACTGCATTTTAAACTTTTCAAGTAAAAGAAAGTTGCCATGAAACTTTTCATTATACACAGTAAAACAATTCCCCTTTTCAATTTATTTTCTTGAATTCTATTCATGTTAAACTTTCTGTATTAGTATTTATTTTCAAGACTTCAAAAGCTACTGAAAATTTTAATTGTTTAAAAGAAGAAATTCTGAACAGACAGAAATATTTACCGAAATAGGTTTTTTTAAGCTTTTATTCAATAAGGTTTTTGTAACTTTTTATTGCAAACGAAACTTTTTTAAAATTTCTATTTAAAGACGTTTTAATCATTCCTTATCATATGATAAAATATATATTTAAAATTTTTCTTTTGAAATTTTTTTAATTCAATTGCAAATTCCATCATTTTCAATTATTTTCTGAAATTTCCTTGAATTATTTGATCAAAATCTTTCTCCTCAAATTTCTGAATACCTTCCATAGAATTTATAGATTTTCAAATATTTTTTTAATTCAATTTCTTTCTTAATATTTTACTGTTGATTTTGTTTTCTATCATTTAAATATTATTTGAAATTACTGGAGATGGAAAATACTAAATATCAATTCCAAATAACATTGTTTTATTTTGAAGTGTTTTAATACATATTCTGCTGTGAAAAAAATAAATTCTAATTTAAAGAAGTTGGCTTTAATAACTATTAAGGATAAAAAGTTTTCTTTAAATTATCTCAAAATATTGATAGCATTAACTTAGAGATAATGATGAAATCATTTAGTTTCCATGATGAATTACTAATTTTAAACAATTATTCTTTTATATTTAGAGCACATAATCAATTTTCTTGTTTCCCACCCATAAGCTTGAATAAAAATATTTGTTTATAGGTTGCCTTCTTTTTTTTCTAATTAATAATCCTGTTATAAATTTAGAATATCAGCAAGTTTCAAACAAATAAAAAATGACAAAAGAATACGGATGTATAACCACTTTCAGTTTTTGAAAATGAATAAATTACTTGAACATGTATGGGATTTTTGTAATTAATTTTTCCTAATATTAAAAAAAAAATAACAATTTAAGATTATTTATTAATGAATTGTTCACCTTTTAATCCCCCCTTTTTTTAAAAAAATAATATTTTTACATGTAATTTCTTAAACTAGTATTATAAAACTTTAAATGGATGAAATAACACGTACTTTCAATTTTTTTCCCACTTTATAAAACAAAGTTAAGCATAAAGATCCTTTTTTTTAATTTTTTTTTTTAAGTCTTCAAACATATTTTTATGATATTCCTTTCTATTCATTTAATTATTTTTTATATTAAGTTTAAGATTTTAAAAAAAATGCTATTTCTCCTAAAAATGTTTTTAGATTTTTTAATGATCCTAAGTGGAACAAGTTTTTACTTTGATCTGTCAAATCTTTTTGACCTGAATATCTTTCCAATTTTAGAATAACCTGTTTCATTAATATCCTCTTTATTAAAGCTATAAATCCTTGTAAATTATCTATAACACTTCTTTTCCACTATTCTGAAGGTTATAATTTTCACTGATGTCCTACTTTTTAACTTTTACAAGTCAAGAAAATAATCAAAATTTATTTTTTTTATGAGAAATTTGCTTTTATGTAAATGTCTCATAACTGTTTATACAAGTTACATTACTATTTTCAATGAATGAATTTTGTTAACTATAATTTATAACTTATTTCCATATCTTTTTGATTTTGTGAAAATTTATTTAAGCATTTCAGAATTTTTTAATTTTCATTCAATATCCATTCTTTTGTCCACACCTCAAAATTGTTGAGATTCATTTCATCTGACTTATGTATTTATAAATGCTGTAGATATAATATTTATAACTGAACATTTTGATTTATTGAATCAGTTTTTGAATAAATCTATTTATATTTTCATATATAAATTTTCTGCAAATAATCTCAGCTACTTTAACATGTATAGAAAACAAATTCTTTTAATTTTTTATTTGTTTATTTTAGTAGTTTTTATTTTTGCCTTTTGTTTCTTCAGGAGATAAGTGTCCCAAGTTATGACACACATATAGATTAAAATGCCTTCTATTATAGACTGGTATTTGAGTATTATCTTAGATTTGTACTTGAAAATTACAGGGTAGTGACATGTTTCCAACCTTCCTCTTCACCATTTGCTAATTTTTATATTTCTTTTTTTAACATCACATGATTATAATTATATACATAGTTAGTAATCGCTACATTTTTTTGACCAGTCTTTTTTTTTTGTTCAGATTTTTTTTTTCCCTTTTTTTTTTTTTTTTTTTTTTTGATTTTATAATCATATTTTATATTTTCCAATTGATTAAAACTGTTAATAAGATTTGGAAACAGCTCTTGTATATTTTCAAAAAAGAAATGAAATAGAATATAAAGTAATGGTTGATAAACCAAAATTGATAATCAGGATATATCTAGTTTTGAATCAGGTTTTTGTTTATCTAGTTTTCAGTGTTAGTAAATCCTTTTGTATTTTGTAAGTCTAATATTTGGGAAGCAAATAAATTTCATTATAAACATTTTTTACTGCATAAAAAGTTATTTGTTAAACTACTTTGCCATAATTTACATTCAGTATTTCTTTTTTTAAAAATTGTACTATTGTCAATATTATATGATGTATGAAGATATATTAACAAAAATGAATATATTTAATTAGTATCTACTTCATTTAGAATAATAATCCAAATTTACATTTATTTATTTTTTCAAAATTCATCTTAAACACAGTAATCAGCTTTACATGTGTGTGTGTGTTTTTTTTTAAACCAATCTTATGTGTTTCTTAAAATTATTTATAGAAATTTCCTGATATAGCCGTTAAGTTATAGTTAATTTTTTATCTATGCCTTTCTTGTATAAAAAAAATCCTTTCGATTAGAAATACACTTAAGTCTTGTCAATTATGATTTGTTGGATTTAATTTATTACTAACTAAACAGAAATGCATTAACTTTATTGAAATTTATTCTGGTCATGTTTCTGATTTTAGTTGGCTGAAAATTAATTTTAAATGTTCTTATGTTAATATTTAATATGTTTCTAAATTTATAAGTTTATTGGCATTATACTAATTTCATTCAATTCTTGCAAAACCCAATGAATTTTTGAAAAGTACATTTTAGGATATTTTTGTTAAAATTGACCACAAAGAAGTTGATTTGGGGGTTCATTTGATTGGCAGTTGAGCTCCTCTTTTTTTTTTTTAAAGAATTATTCCTTAAATATGTTCTATTCATTTGATTAATGCTATATTTGTTACCTATTCAATGCAATAGATGATGATAAATTATCTTCATCATTTCTGCTCTTAAAATATGACCTTCTTTATTATTTGCTTTTAAATTTCATTTTAGTTATAAAAACAACACTTGGCTCTTCTAAAAAATACCAACATTTTTGAACAAATAAAATATAAAATGAGATCCTTGGTTTAATTTCAATATTTTCTCAGCTTTTCAAAAATAATTTGAATTGCAATTTTTTAATAATTCTGATGAATTCGAAATCCACATGAATAGATGTTATTTACTGATTTTCTTTTTCTAAAAATGATTCAACATTTTTCTTTTTAACAATTTAATTTAAATAGATAAAAACTAGGGCTGTTTTATAACTTCATTTACAATCTCATTGACAATTCTTGAATCTATTTGGATATATAATGCCAATTAGAGACTTTATTGAAAATTTGTACATGTATCTTAAATTTATATTACACCTATTTCAGTTGTTAATATATGATAAGCATTTTAAGAGGAGTTACATTTGTTGTTTTATTAGAATAGTTATGAAACCAGTGTGCTTTTTTTCTTATAAAGGTTTTGAGTATAATTCATTCTTTTGTTCTCATTCTAAGATAGTTATTTTGGATCTATTGTTTATATACTTAACTGTTATTTCATTTTATAAATGATATTTTTAGATTTTTGTATGTTATAATTTTGTTTTTTTGAAATATTTCCATTTTCTCTCTTTTTTTAAAATATAACTTTTAGTTGATTTCTCATTTAACATAATATAATAGTTAAAAAAGGATTGTGTAATTTTTTTTCATCTAATATAACTTAAATTTGAATATAATAGATTGTTAAAAACACTACTTATCTCTGTTTTGTTTTGCAAAGTGAAATTAATAACTATAGATAAATGCAGGGTTAATTATAGCAAACTGATTTATTTATCATGTAAATTGTCTTTTATATTTAATCAAAATTGATTTGTATCTAATAAATTGATCACTAAATAGACATTTTTCTGTTTAATGCTACCTTTTTTTAAACAAATTTTTCTTATAGTCTGGTTATTGGTTTCAAATAAAAATTAGTCTAAATTTAACTTTTCTCTTTCTAAAGCAAAAATTCATTTTGAAAAAGATTAAAAAAAAATTATTTGGAAGTGTGTATGTATGATTATTTTCCAAGCTTTGCTTTAAGTAAATAAAAGTGTAAAAATCTGCTTCTTCTTCATCCAATTATTAATGGTGCCCTCGTGTTTTAGTCAATTTAATTTTTTCCTGTTTTAAGTTAGAGCTTAAATTTAGGAAACCTATTCTGTACTAATCAGTAAAATCTCTTTTAATTTGGGCAAAAATTAAGTTGCAATAGAAAATAATACTTTAATTTTTGAGAGGAACAACTTAGTAAGATTTAAAAATCAAACTAAGCTACAAAAGTTGTATTTATTGCAAAGCAACCAAATACAATGGATAATACATACAATTCCCTAACTCACTCACACACACACACATACACACACACACACATATTCTGTGTGAGATTAGATTTTATCACTGACATTTCTATACCTCACTCACTATGTAAATTTTTTATTTATTTCCTATTCTAATACTTATTATTAGTCATAACTCAATGATATCCATTCCTATTTCATTTGTTATTAATAATTCATTGTATTAAGTTCATTTTGTTTTTTTTACTTTTAAAAGAATTCAGTTTCTTTTTTTAAATGACCTACAACAAAATTGTTTTATATCTAAGCAACAAGTTTTTTTTATGATTGTTATTTTGAAATACTTTAGTTTGCATTGTTATAAGCAATATTATTTTACAATATAATTAAATCTGTATTGTATTTTGACTTAATTATTCTATTTTTGAGATGCTGCCTAGTATTTTTTTCAATTATTTGTCAAAATAGTTATTTTTTATACATGCTTTTTTTCAAGATCTGTTAATTGAGATTTTAGCCTATCATTTCACAAAAAGACAGCAGTAGTAGTAAATTTGGTTATATTAAAAACATGTTGGTTATTTTAAGTGGAAAACTTTAAATTCATATCAATCATTTAAGAAATATTGTGAGTAATGTAAATGTTGATTATAAATTTATTTAGCATATAAGTATATTTAATATATAATTGAAATTGATAATATCTATTGAAAATTTCTGTATATATTAACTAGTATTACTTTCTCTTTTTGTTTACATTGCATTTCTATGTCTCTTTATTCTTTTGCATTAGGTTGTTAAATGATATCTCTGTGTATTTATATGTTGTAATGATTTCTCATCAAACTTTAATTTGAAATTTATTTTTAATTAAATATCAAAGCAAGCTAAAGTATTTGTACTTGATGTTCAATTTATACTTAGTTCTGACCTTGAGTAAGGAAAAAAAAAGTGATTGTTGTTCAAATGAAGTGTTGGACTTTTGCCACTGAATGAATCTAGTAGAATTGTTTTGTCTCTTTAAATATTGTTAGTAAGTATCCAGATTTTACCTTTTCTCTTTTAGTAACTGTGAATAATATATGGATAGCTTGAGATTATTATTCTCTATAATTCTTATTTTTCTAATATTCTATCATTAAAAAGAAAAAAAAATGAGTTCTGACTCAAATAAATTAAAACTAAGAAATTAAGCCTAAAAACCCCATCTATTGGGCATGGTTATTTCCTCTTTCCTCTTTTTTTCTTTTTAATTAAACTGTTTTTAAATGAATCACTTCTTGATTAATAGTGGCTTTTTTTCTTTATACTTTTCATATCTTTATAACTGTTTCTATTTTGATCAAGAAAAGTTTCTTGTGTTTTTTTAATTTTTTTTTAATATTCAAAATTGACAGTTACTTTTTGAACTAAATCAAGTTTTGATCTAAAAAATGTTAAATAAAAGACTGCATGATAATAAAGTGTAAATAATGATAGTGACCTCAAACAATCAATTTTATTTGACTTGAATATTAAATCTTACCTCAATATTTTCTACATGTTTTATAAAGAAAATATTTTTTTTAATATAAAATGATTTAATCAATTTTTAAAATCAAAATTAATAAGGTTACCTTTTGATAATCAAATGAGGTCTTTAATTGTACTTCATTATATATTTTAAATATCAACTAAGAATTTAAAGCGAGTTATTATTTCATTCATATTCTATTTTCCTAAATTAATTTATAATAGTTTTACTTAAGTTTAATTTATTACTTTAACTTTTCTGTTTTTTAAGTGTTTTTAAACATTTTAAGTTTGTCACCTTTTCTTTATTTTATCACTTTACATTTAGAATAGCTAGGAAAAGGTTTTCAAAACATTTTTTTTTACCATATAAAATTTGTCAACTGTTTTAATTAAAAAGAAAAAAAAAAGAATCAAATTCATAATCTTCTCTCATCTTTAAAATCTAGCCTAATATTTTTTGTTCAATTCTTTTTCATTTCCAAGTATTAATTAGAAATATACCATTACTAGTCAAACAAGATTTTTTTTTCTTATCCAAATTTTATCTGCATTTATGATTCTTGTGAAGAAATGGCCATCAAAAAGATAATGGTTTTAAAGAAAACAAATTCAAAATTTATTCATTCTGAAAGAAGAATACTTGTATATTAAATAATTAGCTTTAATAATCACTTGATACAATTCAATAAGTATTAAAACCAGTTGAATATACTCCCAATTTGTATATAGAGATTTTAGATTAAAAAGATTTTTTTGTAAAACCAAAATTGATTTACTGACAACAATGCTCTTGTCAGTGTTCAAGTGAATATCAAAACAAAACAACAAATATAAAATAACTCAAGGAATAAATAAAATGAGATTGATTTTTTCCGAAAATAATTGAAATAAAATTGACATCAAACAAAATGAAATAAAATATGCATGAAATATAAATTAAAAATCATGTAAGGATGAAATAATTCTCAATTCTATGTGGAATAACTCATAAACTGAATAAAAGTTTAATATTTTTATAAAAAAATTATAATATCATTAATATTATAATTTTATTAAGTTTGTAAACTATATTTTTCAATTATTCATTCAAATTTTTTTTTTCATGGAATCGGATAAACATTTTTTCTGCACAAAGATGATTTTTTTGTACTTTTCCCTGAGAATATACTCTCCTCAATCCAAATGTATTTTCCCTCTATAATGTACTTTTCTCCCCCTATAATGTACTTTTCTCCCCCTATAATGTACTTTTCTCCCCTATAATGTACCTTTCTCCCCCTATAATGTACCTTTCTCCCCCTATAATGTACTTTTCTCCCCCTATAATGTACTTT
>JAUZSX010000005.1:1617334-1641012 GCA_034780655.1 Idiosepius hallami | reverse complement strand
TTTTCTCTCCTACAATGTACTTTTCTCCCCTATAATGTACTTTTCTCCCCTATAATGTACTTTTCTCCCCTATAATGTACTTTTCTCCCCTATAATGTATTTTCTCTCCCTATAAAGTACTTTTCTCTCCCTAATGTACTTTTCCCACTCTATAATGTACTTTTTCAGTCATGAAAAATGACAACAACAAAAAAAAGAAACAAGCAACATTTTTACTATATATTTTTTTATTTCTGTTATTTGATTAACAGATAAATTGTGAGAAATGGTTGATTAAGGTCGAGGGTGATAGATTAGATATGATTGATTAAATGATCATGATTGGCTTTTGGATTTGTATCTTACCAGTTTATCTGTACTAACAAGATACTAAATGTGTATCTCCGTTCATTAAATTAGATTTTATCATTAAGTATTTTGAGCTACAACCTTGTTGAAATTAATCATTTTTAAAATTTCCTTTTAGGGGTTATTAAAAAAATTTGAGTTGTTTTTTCTTTGGAAACTTGTTTATATTTTCAGTAATTTCATAAACGTATTTGATATGAGATTTATAATATTTCTCTTGAGTTTAAAAAAGATACCTTGTTAATTCTCTGTTTTTACTGTTCTTGTGGCTATTATCAAACTTAATTAAGTTTTAAATGTCTTAATTATCTTTATTTTAAGTGAATAAAATAGGATTTTATAAAAGAAATCAATCTTTAGTAATATTCTTTACTATAATGTATTTAGGGTGAATACAATATTTAAAAGCAATTTTTGGAGAATATTTTATAAGTTTATATTTATCAATGTTTTTGTTTTCATTCAACATTTATCTCAAGTATTGGTTCTATTTCATTTAGTTGTATTCATTTTTTACTTATACTATTATCTTAGATTCAACTAATTTATACTTTTAAAGTCATTATATATATTCATATATACTGAGCTGTATCTTTTGATTTGTGCATCTATGTTAATCTATTGAACGTTAAATAGTTAAGTTTTACTATTATAATGTATCAATATTTATCTTTACAACACATTCTCCATTTAAACTGATGACAATCACTTAGCCTCAATGTTCTTTATTTTAATTAAGGAAATTTGTACAAGAAAATATTTTCACATGTATCTTTTCTAGCTAATTTCAGCTTTGTGTTAATGCTGGTAAAATAAGGATAGCAGTTTTCTAGTATATTTCAAAGATCTTTAAAAATAACATTTTAATATTTCCTAACCAAAGTACATTATGTTCCAAAACTTTATTCCAGCCAATTTGAAGGAGTCAACGAATGGCCTTTGGTGACTATCATTTTTGGTGAATGCTTCGGCAGGAAACTTACACTCATCTAAGGTCATTGACTCCATGTCTATACTTATTTATTGAACATTTCAACTATAAGTACAGGCGAAGTCCTCGCTACAAATTTTATATACACACACACGCGCACACAGACACACACCTATGTGTGGATGGTAATAATTAGTTAACTCAAAGCTTTAGATTTATACCACACCAATTAATTTATAAAAAAATTGGTATATTAGATTATAATCTATGTTTTTACTATTGGAATAATGAAACATATTCTATCCAGTTATTTGTTATTTATCTCAAGATAAATTTTATGTTTGTTAACCATACAGGTATTTGTAGCTATCAATTTTGTATCAATTCATTTTTTTTAAATTTTGATATGTTTTTTTATGTTTAACTGTGTTTTTTTTATTGCTTTATTTGATTTTCTTTTTGTATTGAAAATATTTACATTACTTTTTGTTCATTCTTTTACTGATATTGTCTGTTTGTAATGTTTTTCTTAAACAATTCCATATACTTTCTATATATACATGTTTTGTTTCAGGTTGTATAAAATAATAAATTTATTTAAATGTAAATATTGTTTAATATAATAATGAAATGTCTTTTTTTTCAATCTTGTTTCAGTCAAGTAAAGCAAGATAAACTTTCTATTCTCTTCATTTTAATAAACTAAAAATAATTGATGCATTTAATGCAATTATTTTTGTATAGTTGATTATATAATTTTATTGCTTATAGATAGTTTATGTTTGTGCAGTAATTAATTTCTTTTCTTTTTTCTTTGTAGACATGAAAATTGGAATACGGGTCAGTGATCATTACAAATGTATGCAAACTTCAACATGGACAAAACAATTCGAGGCCACAAGATGCATTGTTTCTACTGAAAAACAACAATTACCTCACTATATTCTGCATATATTTCAAACCAGAAAAATCCAGCTGATTCATTAGGATGAAATCAAACCGTCGCAAGCAAACTAAACCAAATCGGGTTTCTTATAGTTCAGATTTGGAATCTGGGGAGACTGACCCCAAACAGTTTCAGAGTCCTCAAGATTATGAGTTAGAAGAAGGAGGGGGAAGGTTAACCAATGATGAGGATGACACCAGCCAGTTAAAAGAAGAGGCTGCTGATAATTTGTCTTCTGGCCAAAGTTGTCCCGAACTTTTACCAACACAGTCTCCGACGCCATCAACGCCCCCTACACCGCCCCTGTCTCAAACGCCACTTTCGCAAGTTTCACAACCACTGATTTCACAACCACAGGTTTCACCCTCACAATTCCAGTCTCTGCCACCACCAGCCCCGCCAGCACTCCCACCACCACCATTGCAACAGCTCCACTCCCCGCCACCGCAATCGCAACCGCTCTCCCTTGCACAACCCTTGTCGCAGTCACTGTCACAGCCAATACCACCTCCACAGCCAATAATACCACAACAGCCCGCTCCACCTCCACAACAACAACAACAACAACCAACTCCACAAACAACATCAACAACACCACCACCTCCACTACAGCCTCCACCTCAAACATTACCCCAGCAACAACAGTCACAACCTCAGCCGTTGTTGGAACCAGAATCGGAGAGAGACTTAGAGAAACTGCCCTCTCAAGAAATCAACAGTAGCCATATTGGAAACTTAATAAAGTCCGAGCTGCGACTGTCCTTTCCTACAGAATACCATCGTTTAGCAAATGAACTTCAACAGAGCACCAAACTACTGTCTAATGGTCACAATGGATTGGAGCCGGCACCCCCTCCAACAGTGGTGCCGGCTCCAATGCCTCTTATCACCAGCACAGGCCTTGATACCATGGAGTTGGAACATAAAGATCTCAATGGTGAGATGAGCATAAAGACTGATGGAACCAGGATTTTCCATCCGGATGCATATTGCGAAATATGTGATAGAGAATTTTGTAACAAGTATTTTCTCAAGACCCATAAAGCAAATAAACATGGTATCTATGAAAATGCTCCATCACCATTTTCTATGAACACTTTTCCGACTATGATTCCTCCTCCACCCCCGCCTCCGCCTCCTCCTCCTCAGCAGCAAGCGCCATCTGAGCAAATTGTCACCCCATCATCGTTTAGACTAGATACGCAGCCACAAGCTCCGAAAGTAATTCCTGAATCCAGTGTCAGTCAGGACCTCGAAGACTATTGTGAACTCTGTCAGAAGCACTTCTGTAACAAATACTACCTCAAAAAACATAAGCAAGACGTTCATGGTATCCCGCCAGAGAACCCAAATAGTTTCAGACGTGTACGTCCAATTGACATCCCTACATCCGTTGCTGTTACCTCATCACCAATTATTGTACCTCAGTCCATGGCCAGCATGCCTAATATGGCTGGTGTAATGGTGTTGAACCCTTTTGTACCTCCTGTAGCGATTATCCCTGCACAGCCTTTATTACACCAGCAGCAACTCCAACCTCACTCGAGCTCTGTTCTGTCCCAGCCCCTTGCCGCCCCGCTTCCCTCACACATGGAGGCTGGACCCCCACAACAAATACCATCACCACAACAGAAGCAACAACAAATGCAAAGCCAACAGCCACCACAGCAGCCACAGCAACAGATTCAAAATCATCAACAAATTCAAAATCACCAACAACAATTGCAATCACAACAGCAGCAGTTGCAAAATCATCAGCAACAGCTGCAACAACAGATCCAAAACCATCAGCAGCAACTGCAAAATCATGTGCAGCAACTGCAAAATCAGCAACAACAGTTGCAAAATCAACAACAGCAACAACAGCAATCTCAATCTTCACAACCTCAGCCTCCACAGCCAGTACCTCCCCTACCACCATCAAGTTCCGCCCTGTCTGCACCACCCATTGCTAGTGATGCACTGCGCAGTATGGGAGTCCTTAATGCAGAAGCTTATTGTGAAATATGTCGTAAGGAGTTCTGCAATAAATATTTCCTCAAAATCCACAAGGCTAACATGCACAACATGTATACAGATGAATCCACTCTTAGACAGCTGCAGCAACAACACCAACAACTACAGCAACAACAGCAGCAACAACTGCAACAGCAGCAGCAACAACAACAACAGCAACCGCAGCAGCAGCAGCAGCAACCCCTACCCCTACCCCCTCCTCAACCTCAACCTCAAACACAATCACAACCTCAATCCCAAATTTCGTCCAGATTGGCTGCTGAGCCTGAGCATCCAGATGTTAAGAAAGAGCCGGGACAAACAAAAGATTTACCATTGCTTTCGAAAGACCAAGGAAAAGAAGATGGTCAGTCTGTGCGTCCCCCGCAAGATCAAGGAATGCCACTTATCATGAAATCAAAAGAAATGGGAATCAAAGAGGTTGAACAGCTTAAAGAGCAGATTCTTTCGAAGGAAGCTGCCAATCTGGTGAAAGAACATGCTGGCCTGAAAGATCCCAACATTCTCAAAAACTTAGCACTGTTGAAGGGATCAGGAATGAATGATATCTCACAGAACCTTTTGGCAAGTGCTGGTATTAATCTGAGCCAATCAGGTATGACCAGTCCTATTGTGGGGATGTCTCAGAACATTCTTTCCAATTCCAACAGCGAGTGCTACGTCACGTATTGCAATATATGCAATCGAGAGTTTTCTAGCAAATATAGTTATCGTATTCATCGTATGAATGTTCATGGTGTCTTTCACGACTCGCATGTGAAGAGCCATCAGATGGACGGACAATTGCAAAGTGACATGGCTGCCCATGTTAAGGCTCTGTCTGCTTACAGTGGCACGGATATTAGGAATGGAAATGCTGGTACCGATGGCAATGGCATGCCTACACTCTTTGGGAACATGATAGCTGCTAAACTGGCTGATCGAGTCACTTGTGACATTTGCAGCAAAGAGTTGTGCAACAAATATTTCCTTAAGAATCATAAACTTAAAGTACATGGAATTGACATCATGTCTGCTGAGAAAGAAAATAAGCAAAGTGAAGGAAAGTCTGCCTCACCTAAACTAAATCTATACAAAGAACAGCAGAAAGAGTATGTGCGTGACATCATTCGAGACCAAGCAAAAGAGCTAGCATTGCTGGAGATGCAAAAGATCGACATGAATGGGAAGGAGTTCTTGAGCCCGATGGCCAACATTGAGAAACCCGATCATCATGAGTTGGTTAAGATGGGCATCGACCCAGAAGCTTACTGTGAAATTTGCAAAAAAGAACTTTGCAGCAAATATTTCCTCCGAACTCATAAGCTTAATATTCATGGCATTAAATCTGACAAAGTGGAACCAAAGCCCGAAAAACAGATTTCCCAGCCGAACAAAAAATTAATGAACAGCCTGGCCATGAGTATGAGCATGAACATGAATATGAACATGGGTATGGGTATGGGTCTGGGCATGAATTTGGATGGCTTCCAACCAAATGACAGCTTTGAGAAACATACCTGGAGGTGGAAAGAACCTGTTAATTCTTCCCGCGTCATCTGTGACATCTGCAACAAGGAGCTCTGCAATAAGTACTTTTTGCGAACTCACAAATTAAACAAGCATGGAATATTGCCAACTGATGAACAAAAACTGACACCAAGTCAATCTGTACGCTCCTCGCCAGTTGATAGTGGCAGCATTGGTAATGCCTCCCCTGGAAGCCAGACTGAGAAGCTATCCGATAGTTTCTCTCTCTTGCCAAATAGCTTGTCTGATTCTAGCCTGACCAACGCTGAACCAAAAGTCCCTTCTCAGAACCCTGATGAAATAAAGATCAAAACAGAACAGCTGGATGACAGCTCTCCAGTTAACAATCGGTATTACAACCATTTCACTGAAGTTTGTAAACTCTGTGACCGTCGGTTCAAGAATGAAAAATGGTTACATGCTCATGTCTTAAAAGACCACGGTGTGTCTTTGCCCTCTGACAAGAAGTATGTGCCATTAGAAGCCCAAATGTGCCAGTTTTGTTTCAAAGTATTTCCCAATAGTATAAGCCTTCAGATGCATGTGTTGAATGACCACAAAGCAGAGGTTAGCGTGAAACCAGATTTCGTCCCACCTAACCACTTAGGGGGCATGCTTAATAGTAGCTTCAGCTGGGGAAACAGTTTGCGAAAAAAGTACTCTCGAGGTGGTAAACCAAAGCTCTATAGTTGTGTTCATTGCGATTATAAAACAAGATGGCTTTCCAACATCTATTCACATGAAGAGCGTAAGCATAGCATTCACAAGGGCAATCTCGGGAGGTTCACTTGCAAAACCTGCCTTAAATCATTCCTCTATGAACATTCTCTCATTCGCCATATCACAGAATATCACGGAAATGATGCAAAAGAATCTAAACTTCGACCAAAAGGCAATCGTGTAAAGAAATTTAAGTGCGCCAAGTGTGGTGAAAAGTATCTGTCGAAAAAGGCGTGCCAGATGCACATACGGGAGGTCCATGTGAAGAAACCTAAGCTGCTGTCAGATACAGAGACCGGCGAGGCGAAGGGCTTCTACTCGTGCAGGCATTGTGATTTCACATGCAGCTTTGCTAAGCAGTTACAGAAACACATGGCTCACAACCATGGTCCAAAACTGTCACCGCCTTTAATAAGAATGGAAAGCGAAATGGAAAACATGGAAGATTCCAGCTTGCTATCTCATAGTGTAAGTGCTTTCTCTAATGACATCCAAATGTCTTCACCTAAAGCTTTAGCAGAAACAGATGCTATTGATAACATTAATAACAACAACAATAATAATAATAATAATATTGATGATAATATTGATGGTAATAATGATAATGATATTGATACAACAACTATTCCTACTACAACTTCTACCACAATAACAACCGCATCTACCTTAACAGAAACAATTACAAGTTCTCCAATTATGACTGATAGAAGTAATGACAATAATTCAAGTAACCCTAGCACGGAATCTCTTAATAATGGCTACAGCAGTAGAATTAGTGATACCAATTCTCAGAGTCCTTTCATTATGCAAGCATTTCATCTGGAAGATAGTTTGGTGCAAACCAACTTTATTCCTTCAGTGGTGCACATGCCAGTACGTCAGCGTGTGATGGAGCCTGTCACTGTCACTCTTACATTGGTACCCGCTGAGCCCTAGGGTCTTTGAGTATATTTTTCTGTCATGAAACAATTTGCAGAAAGATGCTGGCATGTTGAAGGATGGAACACCGAAACGGGAACCGCAGAAACTGTTCACATGCAACTGATTACGTGGTTCGGTTTCATGTCCATTCTTTGGAAGAAACCCTAAAAAAAAACAACTGTTGTCGGATGAACAGTTCTCGAAAAGAAAAATAAAAAAACCTGTGTAATTTAACAAATGAATTCTGAGAGATCTACAGAAGAAAAGAACAAAACGAAATCACAAGTGTTACCAGCAAGGTGTGTTGGACATAACTTGCTATTTTCAGACCGTATTGAAGGTTTATGTGCAATGAACTCCCCCACCTGAAACTTGCATTTACTTTTATGCTTGGTCTATAAATACGACTTGATTTTATTAAAAGAATACACACATATATATATATATATATATATATATATATATGCATATATATAAACTACACAGGAAAAGATTTTATCAAATTAAAAGAAACCAACAAATTTGGTTGTTTCTTAGAAGGCAGCAAGACAACCTCTTCTAGACTTAGAATCTCAGTATTTTAAAGCTCTGTTAAGCCAGAAGCATTAGTAATTTTGCCTTCTGATCCCATTTTCCTACCCAGTTAAAAACAAAAAATAAATAAACAAAAAATAAACATGTATAAAAAAAAAAAAAGGAAATTCAAAATAGTTTAAAAAGAAAAAAAAAAGACCCAAATAAAAAAAAAAAAATGTCACTGATAGCAGAGCAAAGGCAGATGCAACAAATTATCAAGTTTATTCCTGTTTAATCTAACAAAGGAAATTTGTTGGGCATCTGCATTATTTTTATATGTGTCTATACCTCAATGTTGAATGAGGAATTGCGCACTGCGATTGCCATTGGAAGCTATGGAAGTAGATTCTTAAAGAATGGAAAAAATAAATACATAAAAAAAGCAAGATGAATCAACCTCATTTTAGACAATTTGAGAGAAAAATCTGTATATGATATTTTTGTGAGCTTTTCTTGGATTGGTTTTGTTTGATGTGTGATTCTATATATGGCAATATTGTGATCTTTAACTTAAGTGTGTTTGATGAGTGAGAGTTTGCCAAAAACAATAATAATAATAAAAAAAAAGACAATACAAAAAAACAAAAAACAAAAATAAACCCAAAAATGGATTGTTGGATAAGTTTTAATTTTTTGTTGTGAAGAAGAAAAAAGAAAAGAAAAGAAACATTTCCTGGAACAAAAAGAGATGAATATTGGATTTAAAAAAAAAAAAATTCATTTTTTAAAAAAAACTTTATTTTCCCTTTTTCTTTTTTTTTTTTTTTTTTTTTTATATTGTTTCTTAAACAAAACCCCCCCCCTTTTAGAATATTTCCTCCTGCTACAAGCTATCTGGAACCAATCCTGCCACTCACTCGTATATTTTATTCCATTTTAATTGTATCTTTATTTATTTAAAGCTCCCAAAGAAACAAAAAGGAAAGAATTGACCTTCCCTCCCCCTTCCCTTCCCACGAGATTTGAAAGTTATCTCCGACTTCTGTATGTTCAAAAAGAGAGAGAGAAAAAAAAAGGGGGGCTTGGAAACCCTTGCTAAATCTACCAAAATTAGCTCTACAGGAGTCTATAGCTGCTGTTACTTTCGCGCCCCCCCCTCCCAAACCTTCACTCCCAGGTCCTTAACTTTTTTTTTTTTTTTTTCCTTTCCCATAATCTACCCTGAAGTTATCAATCAACTGGTGGGTAGATCAAACCAACGGAACTTTTGAGTCTGTCTTGGCCCTCCACATCTGCTACTTTTTTCTTTTTTTTTCCCTCTTCGCTCCCCCCGTCTTTTTTTTTATTTTTTTTTTTTCTCATGACTTGATGTAATTATTTGACCTTTAATCAAGGAAGATTGGTGTTTTGTTTGGAAATCATTTTTCTTTTTTTTTAAAAAAAAAAAGACTTTATGTATACATATACTATACATACATAATTATATATATATATGAATATTTTTTTTATTCAGTTGGAGACTCTATTGAAACCTGCTGTGTGTCAGTTTTTTTCTGTTTTTTTTCCTGTTTTTTTCTTAGTTTTTTTTTTTTTTTTTTGTAAACTGCAAAGTTAGCATGTAATATTTCACTTAATTGTACCAAGCCCATAAGCAATATACTGTGATGACATAAGGAGAATTCTCGCTGACCAACTTACACTTATTGAAATGAGAATTGTTTTCATTTCAAACTGCCCATTACCCTAAAAGAAAGAAACTCTGCATGTTGTGCAGTCTTCTTTTCCTCATTTTGGGGTTCACAGATGTGATGTGGAATGGTTGATCTCCGGTTTCTTCCCTTTCTGTTTTTGGGGGAACTGAAACTATTGTTTTAAAAACATTTGGTTGAAAAATAATCTTTTGACACTATCTTTCCCACGTTGAAACTTCAAGAGTTGAAGTGAGTTGTTATTTATTTGTGTCATGAAGATTATGGGCTTGTGCTGCAATGGTGTTAACTACTTTGATTATTATTATTATTATTATCATTATTATTATTATTATTACTACTACAGATAAAAAAAAAAAAAAATTTAGGACATTGCTCGATTGACATGATTTAAAAAAAAAAAAAAAGAAAAAAAGAAAAAAAATCTTTCTCTTCTGCATCAGAAGGGGGTTTGTTTGCAGATCTTTCCCTGGTATAAGCCTTTACTAAAACAAAAAAAAATGTTCATGGCAGCTTGAAGAGGTCCTAAAACGAAACCAAAACGTCTACTGTATAAATGAATAATAATAATATAATCTCGTTGTGATCTTGTGCAAGTCACTGCTGTTGAGAAACGTTCTGTATTCTTCAAGTGTTTCTTACAGTTTACACACATTTACAGCTGTTGGAGATGGCTTTCAAAGTTTAACAGATTCTAAACTGTTACGATAGAAAAAAAAACAACCACAAAAAAACAAAACCTAACATAAAATATATATTGATGATCTTTTTTTTAATTTAGTTTTAATTCCCTTTTTTACTTGAAAAAAAATAAAATAAAGAATCACTTGCAGGAAATCTAAAATAATTAGATACACATACATCTCTCTGATAAGTAATATATATATATATATAAATCATATCTATATGCATAAATATATCTATCATATATAAAGATGATATACGTATGTCATATATATATATATATATATATTTATCATATCTATCTGCAAATATTTATGTATTTATCATATATAAAGATATGAGAGATATACATGCATGTGTGTGCACGCTCACACATTTTAATATGAATTTTACAGGTTTAATAGCCAAGCGTAGTATTTTTCTTTTCTTTCATGATCTATCTCCTTGCTCCTGAAATAATGTTTAAAAAACCTTGCAAAATTTGGAAAGTTTTTGTGTGGAATTTGGGTATAAGTTATTTTTTTTTTTTTGTTTAGATATTTATTAATTTTTTGTTTGTTTGTTTTGTTCTATGTGTGTGTGTGTGTTTATATGTGTGGACTTACTTTTACATTGTCATTTTTAAGAGCAATTTAATATTCTACACTTTTAACAGACATGATATATATATACTAAGCGAGACAAAAATTAATTTACTTATATCTTGGATCCCTGATATCTTTAAACTCCCATAGCATTCATATTCCTCGGCTTATTTTCTTTTGTTTGATTTTCCTTGTTTAAACAGGTCTACATCTTTGAGCACATTTCATTAATATTATTTTTTAAAAATTTTCTTTTCTTTTTCTTTTGAATGAGGGTGGAGGTAGATGTGGGCAGTTAGGCAGGCAGAGATAAGGTGGGCTGAAGACAATGGTTTAGTATTTACAAGAAAGGACAACTATTTTAAATAATATGATCTATGATCAGCGTGTATTGTTTATTGCATATATTTATATACATATATAATTTTTTTTTCCAAATCTCTCCAACCAAATCAATTGTAAATTATTGATTTAATTTAATGGCTTTGCTTAAATGAAAACCTTTTGAATATTAAATTCATTCGAAATAGCTTGTTTAATTGGAGATAAACAGTAAATCATTTACACTGTGTCTCAAAGCATTTTTTTTTGCTATTCGATAATGTGTCTAATCAAATCATGAACTTGAATTCTATTCTGACAATTCAGTTGTTGATCCCATTTAAATGTCAGTAATAGAATTCCTTCTAAAAGATTGAAAAAACAAAAAAACAGTTTATTTTTATAGTAAATAAAAAAAAATCCTAAAAAAAATTCCCTAGTAAATTAATTTGGTCAGCTTGGAAACACTTTAAAACAAAAAATATAAAAATACAATACCACTTTGTTGACCAGAGGCCAAATAACCTTTCATTTAGTACACTGTAGAGGTTAATATGCCATAAAACAAAACAGACATAAGTCTGTGTAAGTTTTTTTTTTTTCTGATAATTTGAATTTAATTCATGTAAGCATGTTAACTGTCTAAATTTGAATACAACTCAATTTTGTATAATTAAAAAGAAAAAAAGTAATCATGATGATAATTTTAGAGAATAATCATTGATTAAAACTGTTTTAAAGTTTACCTTTGCTGGTGACATGACATATTTGACTAATTTGACAAGTTAAAATATGCTATCTCCTGTGTATACTTATTTTTCCTTAATTATTGAAAAGGGATTTACTCCTTTTCAATTAGCTTAACTATGAAAGGCTTAAAAAGTTCTGTGCATCTCCTTCAACAGAATATTCAAAATAGTTAACTAGATTTGAAATCATTTTAATCCTATTTATTATAAATTATTTATGCAATTTCAAAGACTCCCTACCTCATTATCATTTTTTCATATTTCCAACTTTGGTTTTAGTAGCTTTGCTGTTTGGATTCTCTTCGCCTCAGCTAAAAAAAAGTGCATTATTGAAACTAGTCATGATTTAAAGAACAAAGCAAAAAGAAAAAAAAAAGATTTCAGTATATTTGAAAAAAGAAAAAAAATTGGCAAGAGAATTTTTTTTTTTTTTTTTTTTTTTCCATCTGTACCTCACTAAGATTCGAGCTTTAGTCAATCATTTTTATTGACATTTATTTTATACGGATACTCCATACGGATAGTTTTAAAACCTCATTTTGTTACTTGTTGACAGAACATTTTTCTTTTTCCAAATCGTGTGTGCTCATTAATTGTGGATCTGTTTCTTTCTTTTTTTTGTCTGATTTATTACTTACCTTTAACCCTGCTGTAATTTAAACAGGACTGTTATCATTATCTTTTTGTTTTGTTTGCATGTATGGGTGTGTACATAGTTTCTGATTTTCTAACCAAAGCTTTGCCAGAAGATAATCTTTAAATGAACCATTTCATTATTCTATCAACTATCACCTTCATACAGTCAGTTATCATTCATTCTTTCATTCACTTATATATATATATATATATATATATATATATTTTCCTTTATTTCAAAAGGTTTTCCCTGATTCCTTTCCGTTTTTAATTTTATTGTTTATAAGTTTTATATTCTTTTTTTCCCTCTTTTTTTGTCACTTTCATTTAATCTTCCTTTATTCATTAATTAATTTTCTATACCACTCGCCCCCAACTATTCATTTTGCATTTCTGATCTAAATAGAATGCATTTCCACTATTATTTATTTTTATACACCATACATGTAGACCATACAATATAAACACTATCTTACACACACACACACACACACTTTTTTTAATTCATATATTTCTTGTATCTCATTATGTATTAGCTAATCAAGAAGTATACTTAGAAATTAAAAGATAAATGAATAAAATAAAAATTCTATGGCTAATGTTCAACATGGACGTATAAACTGTTGAATTTTTGGGCTAAGGATCTTTTAATCAATTTAAAAAAAAAACTAAAAATTAACTCTTTTAATGCATCTTTGTGACCCGTTTTTCGACTCTATAGTCCTACACGTGCATATTCATTTCATGCAGGACACAGAATCATTCAGTAGCAGGGGAATGAATCAGTGATGGTCATGTTTGATTTTTAATTCACTGCTGGATACTCCGGACAGACCTCTTATCTACTTGATTCTCTGTAAGATATATATATATATATCTGGGCATGATGATGGTTTCATGATAAAACTAATTATGTTTTTTTTTTTAATGTTTTTAAATTGTAAACACTCTCTAAAATAATTGGTTTGGACAAAAAGAAGAAAAGAAAGTACTTGACCTCTGACTAATTTTTGAAAACCATTTTTTTCTAATCATGTTTGCTGACCATTTACATTTTTTTTTTATCAATTTATTTTTTTTTTCTTTTACTTTGAGTCCTCTTCTTCATTTCTTGGCTTATCCTTAGGAAAGAAAGACAAACAAGAAAAGGAAAACACGTTTTTTTTGTTGTTTTTTTTTTTTAAACACTCTCACCTCTTCTTCTATCTGTCCTCTCCTTTGCTTTCTTTCTTCTCTCTTCCTGTTGTCTAACAAGTCTTGTATATCATTTGCTCATAGTTGAAACACTTGAATACAAAGACTAACAATAATCCCGAACTCTGGGCTTGTTTACTCCACTAAACTGTGTAATCTAGAGAATAAGTAAAGAAAAAAAAAGATATGTTTTAAACCTTGTACAGCATTGAAGTTTTCTTAAGAGTTGATGACATTCAGATTTCAGAAATATAATGAATATGTAGATAGATGTTATTTTTAAATACTGAATTCATATTCCTGGGCCAGATGTATTATTTTGATTTGAGTGACCCCCCTTTTTTTTTTTCATATAAACTCTATCAAGGCATGTTTGCGATGCTAGGCTTGATTTCATTGTTTCAATAGTTGATTATGCTGAGCATATCCATTTCATAATGATATATATATATCTATATACCAACGCTTTGCATATCGCTTTGAAAATTATGACAGTCTAGAAAACAAAAAGAGGTGAAGAAGCAGCAGCTCATCGCCTGTTTGCCAGTTTTTGCTTGTCTCTTTTCATTTGCTTAAGAGTTTCTGCAAAGGGAAAGGACAGGAGAGAATGAATGCACTGGGAGATTTGGATGTTACATCTTAATTACTTCTAAATCTGGCTACAGACATCTGGGGACCACTCATTAGTTTATTATAAGAAATAATAAAAGTCTTTTGTTGACAGAAATAGATTAAAAAGTAAAAAAAAAAAAACGAAAACAGTTTTTGCTATTGTTATGTTAGGGCCTTCAGAATAATTTCTACCCTTCTTCATTCTTTTTCTTTTAAATTAGTCTCTTTAAATGGAACCAAAAAAAAAAATTAATATTAAAGAATTATTCGAAACATTTAGAGTTTTGTCGGGATTGAATATTATTTTCAATAACTTTTTCATATTTCTTTTAACCCCCCCTCCCCCCACAAAAATATAGCTGAGGTGTGTTTGATAATGGGCTTGTGGCTTTATGGATGAGTGTCTGAGATCTGTGTCTGTGTGTGTGTGTGTGTGTGTGTGTGTGAGAGAGTATATGTATATATAAATATGTTTATATATGTATAGGAAATAAGACAAATAGGAAAAATTATAGGATGTTTATCATTAATATCTGTACATATTTTGCTAAATGTTTAGCATTTTAAATGGATAAAATGTAGGAAAAGAATATATAAACTATGTTTATATTTTCCTATTGGTCTTATTGCCTATTAATATTGTCTGAAAACATTTATTTCCTACACACAAGCACACACATATGATATGTATGTATATCTATCTCTATATTTATATATATATATATATATATATATATATATATGTATAAGTCAATTATGTGTGTAATAAGAGAAAATGTTATTCATTTTGTCTTATTCTTTATTTTCCTAACCCTTTCCATTTCTTAAATATATTCTTATTAAGGCTGACAGGGTCATATCATAAGCATGTTTGACATTCCCTGCCAATATTTGAAATTATTTTTATTTCTACAAGTTGTTGAAAATGTTGATTATATTTGAAAGTATATGAAACTCTCTAGCATGCTTTTTTTTTTTTTTAATCTTTGTGTACCTGTCAGCTTTAAATTCTCATATATATATATATATATATATATATATATATATTTCTTTTTCACTTTGATTCCTAGGAAAGTGGTGCTAGTTGGTGGAGGGTTTGTTTGATGCCTATATTTTTTTACTGGTTTCTGTCCTAAAAGTATAAATCATTTATCTAAATATAATTTCTCTTTTTTATAGGAATTTCTATAAAATAATAATAATATCCTGACATTCCCTTCTCAAAAATCATGAAATGCTTAATTTATGACAAAGAAAATTTTAAATTAATATTAACAAAAAAATAACTAAAACAAATGACTGTTTTAGGAATCAATTAAATTTTAACAATCATATAAACTGATTTCAAAATAGACTGAGGCATTTAAAGAAATAAAAAATGAATGTTTAAAAATCTAACTTGTTTTTGTATCAAAAGATAAAAGAAAGAATTATTTTCATTGATAGGCTTTTGTATTGTTAAAAAGTATATTTTCTGACTGTTAGACCATATTTTTTCTATTCAATTTAATGAAATATAAAAATATAGAACAACATTCCATCTTTTGAAATATTAAGTTTATAGAAATGCCATGTCATCTTGTTTTAATCCTTTGGAACCTAAGAGGGCAATATATCGACCCAGACAACTTGAGGCAAAAAAAGACACTGATATTTTGGTTTTAACATGTTCCTCTACTATAATGACTCTGAGCGACTACTTGGTAATTTTGATAAGTTGGGGTTCAAAGGATTAAAACTAATGTTAAAACCTCTTTAAAAGAAAGTTTTATTTCTAATTTATGTTGCCTGATTTTTTGTTTGAAAAATGTTAAATCTTTCCTGATAAAACACAAAATTATGTAAAAATGATAATCATTTTTTTAATCATTTAGTTTATTAACTTTTTTTTCTCTCGTTTTATTTAAGTAGCTTCAGATGGAAATTAAAAAAAATATATATTTTAGTTTATATATATATATGCATATTTTTTTTTTTTTGTTAAATTTAATAAGATTAAAATTTAATCAATTTAGGGTTAATTTTTTTTATTCAAATGAATTTGTAGTGTTAGATTAAAAAAAAAGTATTACCTCTTCTTTATTGTTTAATAAAGGAGAAAGAAAGAAATAATAGCCTTTCAGATCCTTTATTTCTTTTCTATTGTCTCACCCTAATTTCCTTTTAGATATCATTCCTCTCTGCCCTCCCCCCCTCCATATTTAAATGTCAGTCCCAATCTTTTCTCTGATTTTATCCTGATTAAGTTTTTCCATTTAAAAAAAAAAAAAAAAAAAAAAAAATGTCTTTTGGATAATGAACATTTTTTTTTTTTGTAGTATTATTATTATTATTATTATTATTAATAATAATAATTTTCCCTTTACTGTTTATATAACACCGATGATGATGATCATGATGATGATGGCTTTGTATAAGGAGTTGGATTGAAAGAAAGCAAAAAGGAAAGCTTGTCGACGATGGAAAAGAAACTGAGAAGACCAAAAAATAAAATAAAATAAAATAAAAAAAAAAGCAGAGGGGGGAGGGGCGGTGGTGGACATTATTCTGATTCTGTTATTGCCTCTTGTCTGCTCTTCTACTTGACACTGCATCTCATTAAAAGCATTCGCATCTTTGAAAAAAAAAAAAATCTTCCCTTCTGTATCCTCGTCGCTTTCCCATGCACACGTCTGCCAATTCATCTCCCCTATATATTTTGTTGTTGTTCCACTCAGCCACTTGATCGCTCGTGGCTCCTTACAAATCATACAGCCTGCTACATCTATGAACTTCAATCACATCGACGCATTTCACATGATTTACCTATAAACAGTGGAACTGATTTCATACTGAATTTCTATTTTCACCTTTATTTTCACCTGCTTATTGACTTTCGTTATAGTTTTTCAAGCTTCTTTTTAATATTATTAGAGATCTATTTGATAGATACAGTCAGAAATGTTTTTTAAGTAGTGTTCTTATAAGCCTATGAATTTTGCTTTAGAATGAAATGTCATACTAGAATAATCTTAATGCCTCTAACTAATATTGATAGCAAAAATATTTTGTCTATTGGATCTTGATAAATATTAGCTATCTATTTGAAAAAATACAGTCAGAAACGTTTTTAAGTAGTGTTCTTGAAAGACTATGAATTTTGCTTTAGAAAGAATTGTCATACAATTTTAATAACTCTAACTAATATTGATAGGAATAATATTTTGTCTTTTGGATCTTGATAAATATTAGCTATCTATTTGATAGATACAGTCAGAAACGTTTTTAAGTAGTGTTCTTAAAAGACTATGAATTTTGCTTTAGAAAGAATTGTCATACAATTTTAATAACTCTAAATAATAATGATAGGAATAATATTTTGTCTATTGGATCTTTTATAAAATATCTAACACTAGTTTGATTTAGCAATGTCAATACATCACTGTAATTTATAAGTTTTATTCAGAATTGAATTTACAATAATAAAAATATTTTTTATCGATAACTGTTCGATTATAATGAAAAGCAAACCAATCGTTTAGTGGCCCCTGCAATACTTTTCATAAGAAAAGCTTAATCTGTTTGGGACACATCAAATTTATGGATGTTCTTAATACAGTGCCCGGATGATATAATAATATGTGATAGCTTCCTTAGGCTTGATGTGTTGCTTACAATCTAGTGATTCATTTGAGGGGTATTGCTATATATATATAATATATATATATATAATCTGTTCTTAGATATCTGTGCTATTCCTTATTAGTTCTATCTTGCTGATACAAGGTAACAACAAAAACATATCTATTAGATTTTTTTTTTTTTTAATTGATAAAGTTTTCATTTCTTTTTTTCTTTTTTTTCTCCTGAGAAAATATCAATCTTTGGGTTTCTTTTATATACACTTTTTTTGTGTGTATTTACTTACAAAAGTTTTTGTAAAGGATATTGAATTTTTTTTTTTTTTTTCACTCTTATCTCTCTCTCTCTCATCTCTCTCTCTCTCTCTCTTTCCCTTTCTTCTACTGTCTATTTTTTTTATCTCTATCTCTATGACAAAAAAAAAAACAGTTGTTTTTCTTTTTCCCTTGCCTCTTGTAGAAGTGAAGCACAATTGCATTGAAAGTGAATTAAATAATTCTATGGATAGTTGAAATGAAAATTCATTAACATTTTCAAAGTGATAGCTTTTTTTTTTTTTTTTTTCAAAATGACTCTGGAAACTCCTCGTTACTTACAAGGTATAAGATATTTAAAAAAAAAAAATTCTTAAAAATGTATTGCCACTTGACGGCTAATGAGGGGCACAAGGTGTTCTTAATTGCTCACAAACAAAGTGTGATGGAAATATATTAGAGCAATTGGCAACTCCTGAAGTTTGTCTCCTCGTTATATATATATATATATTTTTTCCTGTTTATCATCAGTTGTACCCCCTTTTTTTCTGTTTCTTGTTTCATTCTACTAGATTTAATTGAAAGACAATATTATTTCTATATGAATGAACAGATTTTGTGAATTTTTCTTTTTTTTTTAAAAAACAAAACAAATTTTTAATTTCACATTTTTTCCCTTCATTTTTTCCTATTTTTTTTTTTTATTTCTCAAGAGTAAATTTGTTTGCAACCTTGCGCACATCTGTAAGTGTATGTGTGTGTGTGGGTGTGTGTCTGATTCTCCCATGCAGGTTAGAGCATTTCCCACTCGATAATAGCATGTGGCGTATTTTGATTGCGGTTATCTTCTGAAATAGTTTTAAAATAAATTTAAAAAAAAAAAATTAAATGAAAAAAAAAAAAATTTTTTTAAAAATAAAATCTAAAAAAAAAAGTAAAAAAAAAAAAAAGCAAAAGTTATTTTTTAGCATATTTTGGCTGTTTCATTTCCCCCCTCTCCTCCCCTAACCACAACTACTACGATAACAAAACAAAAAAAAAAAATTGATTTAGTGTTGCAAAATGAAATTGCTTTTACTGTTGTTATTGGTTTTACTTATGATCAGTAGATATAAATAACTGCTCTGTTGTCTCATCATCATTATTTTTTGTCTTTGTAAAATGGTGATTTTTTTTTTTTTTTTTTAAATAGTATTGCTGGAATACATCCCTTGTATAATAACTGAAACAGAACAGTACTGTATTATTACAGTGCGCGCTGATATAGAGGCGATAATGACGACTCGATTGATCTCAGAATTATAATTCCAAGGACTGACCAATCATCCAGCAAGGTCATGACATTCTGACGCTTATTATTTTTTGTTTATATATATATATATATATACACACACATGTACATATATGTAAATGTGTATGTGCATATGTGTGTATATTTATATATATATATGTGTATACATATATATATACATATGTGTATATATATATATACATTTATATATGTGTGTGTATATGTGTATGCATGCGTGTGTGTGTATATACATATATGTATATATATATACATTTATATATGTGTGTGTATATGTGTATGCATGCGTGTGTGTGTGTATATATATATATATATATATATATCTTATAGACAGACACACACATAGATACCCACACAATTATTTATATACTTCTGTTTTAAAGAAAAAAAATGTCTGCTAATCAATGAAAACCTCAATTGTAAACAACTGAATATTTGAATCCCATTCATTAAATCTGCCATTATAGCCACATAAACAAATGTCCATTGCCTAAAACTAGTAAACTATTTTCACTAGTTCACTGGCTATTCATTGTTTTCATTTACTTTTCAAGGTATTTACATGTTGGATAAATGAATGGATTTCAAATAGAAGTTAATGTTGTTTCATGAGAAATTACTTATTTGTATATATAATCTATGTATACATGATCTATTTAAATGTGTGTGTATGTATATATATATATATATATATATATATATATGTATATATATGGCACATACATCTTGTGACATATAACTTTCCACTCTCACCAAATTTTCCCTGGCCAAATAAATAGTTCCAATTTTCAGAAATTTAACAAATTCTTTTAAGAAATATATTTATATGGATGAGGTGATGAAACTGTCCATATAAATTTTCTTTAGCCGAATCTAAGTTCATATTGCAATGAGGTCGTTTTCTGTCAAATGCTTAAAAACAAAAAGACAGTTTTAAAAATCTCCCTCAAATGAGCTCGGCTCAATTAATGCCATTTTGAACTTCTGATTTAACTTTTTTTTTTTTTTCTAATTTTGGTGTGTGTAACTGATTTTTATTTCAAGCTCCACTCAATTAAATCCAATTCTATTTTTCTGAACAGAGTATATAATTCATTTTGAGATGAATAATTTAATTTTCGTTAAACTATCTAAAAAAAAAAGAAAAAAAAAATTTAAAAAAAACTCCCTACTTGGCCATATTTTCTTCTTTCTTTCTTACTTTCTTGTCATTTGCCCTAGCCAGAATTAAAAAAAAATCTCAATTATTTCTTCTATTTTCCACTCTCTTTGCTTGAATAATTCATTTGTGTTCATACTGTTGAATTTAATTTCAAGTATCATCAGTAATATGGAAATGATCACTAGATTATTATTATTATTATTATTGGTCATAATAAAAACAGGATTCTGACTTTCTGCTTTTTGGTCAGAAAAAAACAAACTCTGAAATGAACATTACTATTTAGTCCAAAAGTTAATTTTTAGGATTGTGATCAAGAATCTGGCTGGTCTAAAAAGTTGAGAGAGGGTTGGGTGAAAGGAGGTTTTGATCGTTTTTTTAATTTCACAAACGTTTTGTCATTTTCATGACAACCAATTAAAATTTTAACTTGGTCTTTATTTTGTTTTATTTTAAATTCTTTAAACTTACAATTGCTTATTTTGTTAAGAATCTGTTTTATCACTACTGGTGATTACTAACTTCAGAGTTGTTGGTTGATTGTATAATATCCGTATATATAAATGTAATAAATCTATATATATATATAAAAAAATCTTTGAAGCTAGATCAAAGTTGGTTGTTGATAATTATCAGATTTCATTTAAATTCTTTGACCATCTTTCTATTAGATGGTCAGTGATCATCTTTCTCTTAGATGGTCAGTGATACAAGGCATTTTTTTGTTGAGCGGAAAGTCAATGCTGTGTCTTGCTAAAAATGACAAAAAAAATGATTATTTAAAAAAAACAAAAAACTTATAAAAACACTAAAAAATGCAATTCAAATAAAAAAAGCCCTAATATTGAAGTTCGGGTCTCAGAGATTGATTTTTCTCTTAACTCTGTAAAAGGTTGCATTTGCAAGAGTGGCAGCCCTTAACCCCTCCTATTGAAATTAGGTATTTCTACCCCTCGGTGCACTACCCACAATCCCTTTCCATCTTCCTTTCTCTTCTTTGATTCTCTGCTAATCACAATAACTTTTGGAAAATGTTTGCTTACTTGGCCCAAAAGTTTTTCATTAAAAAAAAAAAAAACTACTTTCTCTTTATTTAGGAAAATTATTTTTTTAAAAATTAAAAAAAAATTCCTAGATGATATCCCATTTAGATTGCTTAGATGAAGGATACATTAACCCATAACTGATTAAAATGGTTTTGACCATTAGGAAAAAAAAAGTGATCTTTTTTCATATATACACACACACACACACATTATATATATATATATATATATATATATATATACATATATACTTACTTTTGAAGAAATAAATCTTTTTTATGATAATTGTTGAAAAAGAAGACATATTTGAATATTTTTAAATAACCTGTATGTACTTTTTAAACAGTTATATATATATATATATATATGTGTGTGTATGTATGTGTGTTTATATATAATTTGTATATATATATATATACACACATTAACACATATATATATACACACATTAACACATATATTCTGACAAGAAAAAAAGAATCCCCATATACTCAGAACCAAAGGTTTACATGAATTTTGTGGATTTTTCTATGTTGAAGCGTGGAAATTATAAGATTTAAACTAGTGCTCAAAAAATCACGAATTCTTTCCCCTTCCACAATATTTCTCTCTTTTTTCTGATCATTAAACAACATATTCTCTTTATTCATTTCTCTTTCTTCTGTACATTTTCTTTCTGGCTTTTCTAACGAGGGGCTAAAGCTTCTTTACCTTTTACTTATAGAAATGTATGTGGGTGTTCATATATATATATATATATTTATTTATACATACTTATATACTTAGGTGTATATATATTTATATATATTTTTTATATATGTGAATTTATGTATATATATATATATAATGTGTGTGTGTGTGCATGCATATATGAAATATATATTGAGCTCAAGTTTTCAGTATTTTCCTATTTTGTTATCATAAAATAATAGAAAAATAAGAAAGGAAGAAATATATTTGCCCCCCCCACATCATAAATGGCCCTTGCCCTTTCCTTAATCCACACTCTGTATATGTCTTGAAATAATGTTCATAAAACTTGGATTATAAAAGCTAACATTCTCAACTACCTCAGCCATTTTACTTCGATGTCATTTTTAATCCTTATTTTTCTTTATCAACCAATCAATATTCATTCATCAGGCTGTGAATCAAGCATTTAGATTTTAATGGCCTTAACAAAGCTGGAGGCTTATTATCTCTTCTTCTTCTTTTTTCATCTTCATCTTCTTCTTCTCAGAGGGGAGACTGACAATTATTGCAATATTTGGAGACAGTCAGTTTTTGTAATTTTTTTTTTTAATTTTCTTTTATAGACTATTCCTTTTTTTAAATGCACCAGTTAATTTCAAATATAAGTTCTTTTAGATATTTTCTCTGAATCTAACCCCGTTTTTTAATATCTGTTTCATTCATAGAATATTTTTTTTTTTTTACTTTCTCAAAATATAAATCCTTGTTTTTATATTACACGTTGGACTTTTTTGTTTATATATATATGTCATATGTATGGTTGTATACATGATGTTCTATACATAGCTTTATATATGCATATATATATTTTAAAAAAATTCACTACATTTGCATTTTAATTATAAACAATAAGTAAGATTTTACGGCTTAACAATCTTAGTAATAGTTAAACTGCGTAAATATATCTTATTATATGCATATGTGTGTGTGTATATATATATGTGTGTGTATATATATATATATATACACTCATCCACACATGCATATATCCAATGGTATGTTTTTGCAAGGTTCTGGTACTTAAAACACTTCCATGTTAATTTAATGAAAATTCTGAAGTTGACTGTTCATATTCCCTTTTGAAGTAAAATGGAAAGATCCCCCCCCATGTTGAAATCTTAAAAACACCGCCCCCCC
>JAUZSX010000005.1:1587765-1600096 GCA_034780655.1 Idiosepius hallami | reverse complement strand
GATTGATAACTGTTTATTTCAAGTGTAATAATGATTTTCTAATTAATCCTAACAATGAATTATTTTGGTAATATTTTGCATTACAATCTGTGAGGCCAAGGAGCCTTGCGGGCTGGGCCGAGGGAGCTTGCAGTCACCCTGATGATTGGGAGTGTTGCTGTAGCCCCCACCAGTTTGTTATTGGGTTTCACAATTTATATTAGAAGTATTTGGACCATTCAGCATTGGATGAACTATTCAGCATAGTGATGTGGGGGTCTGTAGGGTAACATTTACTCTAGCTACACAATTGATATTGGCATTTGTTTTTATGTAATTTTGTTTTTCCACTCCCAGTGTAAATCAGAAAAGTAAAAAAAAAAAACACTTTTTGGGCTTGCAGCCTATTCTGCTAATAATAAATAATGAAAACTTAAACAGAAATAATGCTTCTTTGTGATTACTCAATAAACATCCTTTCTTTTCCTTAAGAAAATACAAACAAAAAGAAGAGACCATTTCATGAATAAATAAGACACAGAAAGCAGTTCTTTGTGTTCACTGTTCCCCAAATACACACTTAAAATGATTTTTGTACTCTTGTGTCTACTATTATCCTTATCTTTATTATTATCACAACATTTTGGGTAGGGGAATCCAATTGGGTCAGTCGGATTTTGGAATCGTAATATGTGAGTTCGAATTCCAGTTGCATTCATAATTAGATGTTTTTATTCAAAAAGAATTCCTACTTCTATCTACTTTTCCTTTTTAACTGTGTGTTTAAAACTTACATTTCAGTAAGAACTATTTTGCATTCAAACTAAAAAGCATCTTTGAAAATCATGCTAAACATTTATTTGGGAATTCTTTGAGTTGATACGTCATAATCTTTGTATATTAATTACTTTTGAACTGTTGTACTATTTTGTTGTTATCTTCACAACTTGGTACAGTGAGCAATAATTATAAAAAGCAGTGATTAATGGGGAAACAGTGACAAGACTCAGCATTCTTATATGCAGTTAATCACAATCAAGGCCAGATGTTAAGTTGGGCAAAACATGGTGAAATAACAACAATAAAAGAGATTAGGACAACAGTCCAAAAAACATTAATGTTTTAATCGCATTGACACTCATCTCATCAGAAGACAAATCAGTTACTCCTTATATCATGTATTATATAGACATCGATGGTAGAGCATTGATAAAAGCTCAGGCTCTGGAATCGTATTATGCGAGTTCAAATCCCAATCAAAACCATTAAATTCACTTTAGCTGCCATGGGCAGATGGGGCTTATTAACTCAGGAGAGCACCTTATCTAGGTGAAGGGGAAAACTGAATTCAAAAAGCCCAAGTATATAGAGCATGAAAAAATGGCCTTGTGCCTAACTTGATTTGGTGGGTGCTCTACCAAGAAAATTTGCTTTGCAATAGAAAATAAGGTCTTAATGCCCATGGACAACATTTTTTCTTTAAGAAAACCTGTGATACTGTAAATAAATAAAACCTTTTTTTATACTCAAAAATTGTTTTGTCGAAAAGTTTTATAATAAATTGACTGTTAATTTAATTTTTTAGATTAAATAAGTTCTTGTAAATAGAAAATATGTGCGTGTGGTTCCATAGCTAGTTAAACAATTATCCTAATTTTTTTTCCTCTGTCCTATAAACAGGTTTTTAGCCAGTTGTGTGAATAATAGTATATTATTTCTTAAGGTATTTATAATAGTATATTATTTATTTACTTGGTGAGCACCAACCCAAGTTTGGCACGAGGCCATTTTTACGTGCTCTTACCTGGGCTTTTTACATTTGGTGTTACCCTTCACCTAAAAGAGCTGCTCTCCCGAGTTAACGAGCCCTATCTGCCCGAGGCAGCTAAAGTGCAATGGTTTTGACTGGGATTTGAACTCGTGTAATACAATTCCAGAGCCCGAGCTTTTACCAATACTCCACCTTGCTGCTCTTCATTATTCAATATGTTTGATTTTTATTTGTCATTGCTTGTACTTTTTTCTTTTGTAAAATAAAAGTCATTAAAAAAAAGGATTTATTTGTAAAACAAATATATTGTGTATATCCACCATCGCTGCCCAAAGTAAGATATATCAATCATGAATCAATTGAATTTATCTGATTTTGTGGAGATTTTTAAACTTAGATGTGAAATTCAAGGAAGATTCTTTTAATTCTAATCACTTGCAGAAAATTTTTTTAAGCTGACATTTTATTCAAGACCAGCATTTTCTTTTGCAAGAATAATTAAAAAGCATCCTTTCCTCTTTCGATTAAGCAATCAGACATTTACCAGTGAATTGAAAGAATAAATTAACTTTTCTGTCTGTCAACACTTTTTTTTTTTTACCTACCTTGAAAATTGGATTGAAATTTCTCTTGAACCTTCTCATATTTTCCTTTCAGTGGTGAAGGAGTGGTGTATTCGTTTGATGAAATTGTAGGTGCCCTTGAGATTTCACATCGCTTGCAGGTGTCAAGCAAAGATTATCCAGGTAAGGCAATCTTAGAATTATTTTTTTTTAAAAATTGTGTATCTCCTATTCTTTTTCACATTCTTCCTTACCTACACATTATATATATACACCTTACATATATATCTTTTTTATAAAGGTATCTATCAAAGAGACTAAAATTACTTTTTCATGTTTTTTCTTATCTACACATTATATTTACACCTTATATATTTTTATAAAGGTATCTATGAAAGAGTCATTCTTTAATACCCACACCTTATAAATGTCATTAAAGAATGAAGAATGTTGCTCAAATTCTATCATTTTAAAAATCAAAAATATTTGAACTGTATTTTTGTCCATTTTTTAGATGCTGGTGGAATCGTAGGTGCTGTATCTTGTATGAAGTGGACCCCTGATGGTACTGCTATTGCTGTATGTTGGGAACAAGGTGGCTTTTCTTTGTGGAGTGTTTTTGGTGCTCTTCTTGTATGTACTTTGGGGGGAGATTATTGGTAAGTTCATTTTTGCAACCCTACCCTTTTTTTTCTTTTTTTAAATGAACAATCCATTATAAAACTTATTTGAAAAATAAAATCACAAATTTCAAGTATCAAACTTTTGATTTGAACATTTCATATTCTGTTGTTTTTTTTTTACACCCTAGTTTATGTATTTTTATGATATTCATTGATTCATTCATTGATGACTTTTTATCATTAACATCTTACAATTAGCAAGAATTCTGATTTTCTAATAAATAATTTGTTTTAAAAAATTTTTAAAGTGGAAATATTATTAAATAAATATTATTTCCTCTTATTTTAAAATACAAAATTTATCTGATAACTCTTAGTTTTAATGAAACAATTTGGGAAAAAGGTTTTCAAGTGTGAATTTAAATCAAGGAGTTTGTGTTTTTGATAATCAGTAAATTGTGATAATATCCAAAGTAAAAAAGAAAAAGACATGCTGCCAAATTGGTTTACATAGGAAAATGATGTTTGGGTCAAAATACAATTGAGATTTCACAAAATTTTCAAATTCTAAATAAAAAGTGAAATATATTTTAGCACACCTTTGATTATTCCATTATATTCTAATAAATAATAAATATTTGTTTGAAAAAAAAAATTTCAAAAGTGGAATTAATTCTAAAGAAATAGATTTGTTAGTAATAATTTATGTGAATTTAAAATGTAATTTTAATGTTTATTTTAGGTTCCCCAAAGCTGGTAGTCATTTGTATCCTTCTCCTGTCCGTTCTATGGTATGTTTGGCTCTTTTTAAAGATTTTTAGCTTTCATTAAACTTTAGAATAAATTTCAGAGTATGACTTGTTGAGCTTTTGTATTTCATATGGGATTTAAATGTTGTGTTGTAAATATTTAATTATTTTATGCCCCCTCCTTAGATTAATTAAATTTTACATATGCCCTTTTTTTGTTTTAATTACAACATTATACACCTATATTGTATAGTTGTGATGTATTTACCCCCAACTGGCCTTTTCAATTTTCTTCTGTTTTGCCGTTACAGTTCTTAGCAATGATTTTTCTCTTGATGAGATGTTGGTCGAAAGAGCCTCAAGGTTTAATTTATTTCATATATTTTAAACTTTATATTTCAAATACCTATATTACATTTTTTTATGAATTTTAAAAGTTATTCTTTAACTAAATAATGATAGTTTTTTTCTTATTCTTTTAGCAATTTTTTTCTTTTGCATATTTTGTAGATATTGATAAAATGCATTTAAAAGATTTAAGTTCATTCAAATTATAAAAATCATAAAATTTAGATTATATATTTTTCTTTTTTTTTTTTACAAAACATTTTTATTGCACCTAAAAAGAGCAAGCAAATGATTATAAATATTATGGGATTTTTTTTTTATATTAAAAAATGTATTTTTTATTTTTATATATATTTTTCTTTTTTTCAAGGAGTGGGGAATTGAAGGTTACCATTTATGGATTGTCTGTGATTGCTTCTCTGATGATGATAATAATTCATCTGCAGAAGATGAAAACTCTAAAGAGGATGCTGAAATATCAACCCAGTTGATACAAATGCAGTTTGTCAAAAGTACTTTGACAGTTAACCCTTGCATGGTATGGAATTACAAAATTTGTAAACTTTATTTTCTCAAGTCAAACTCGAAAGAGTCCTTTAAGCTCGACAAACTACTTTTAATGTTTGAGAGTTATGGTTAAAGATCTTGCCAAAGCTATACATCAGCAAACACGATAGAAAATGAAGATATATCATTAAAAGATTAGATGTGCAAATTTTCTCCAAAATTTGGCTTAGATGAATAAATAAATAAATATTTAGAATTTTGTATTAAAAAAATATTATTCTTGATTTAAAATTTCACATAAGTAAAAATCTTTCGAAACATTTACCAATCCCTACATTTTAGACAAGATTCTCTACTTTCTGAGGACTGACTAAAAGCAAAATTATAATTGTTTCAAAACAAGTAAAATGAATTTAAGGAAATAAATTTCAAATATTTCTCTCTAACTTTTCTCCACAATAGGAAAACAAAAGTTCTATCAACAACAATATGGATATTTTATTTTATCATTTAACTTTATTGAAAAAGATGATTTTGATTTATCAAAATATTTTGATCTTTTAATTTTGTAACTTTTAGATTTTGTTGCAGCACAGGCAGACGATAACGTAAATGACACTATCAACTGCCTAGCCGCTAATAGAAAATAGGATAAATGAATGGGTTATTAGAAATTTTCTCTTCTTCCTTCCTTCCTTCCTTCCTTCTTTTGTGGAAAAATTAAAATATTTTTATAAAATATATATTTTTCTGATTTATATTTTTTTAAAAAGATATATATTTTACTTATTGTATCGATTTAGGTCACAACAATGTCATAAACGAGCTTGTGATTCTTTTAGGCTTACATTTAACTTTTGATTATTTTTGTTTAATTTTTCAGGCTAACCATGAACATCTTTTCCTTCAAGGAGAAGACAAACTTTATCTAAATATTGGAGATTCATTTTTCCGAGTCTCAAATCCTAGCTCAAATCTTCCCAGTTCCAATTCTTCCCCAATTTCTCACGTTTTAGTTGGTAATAAGCAATGGCAGGTCATTCCTATTTCTCACAGCTACCTCTCTGCTAATTGGCCTATAAGGGTATGTATACAACTGTTCTTTTTTCATTTTTAATCTCATTCTTTGAATTTATTTAAAAGGCTTACTTTATCTTTATTAATATTTCTTTTGAAAAATGTAACTTGATTTGGGGGTTAAAATATTTTCAAATATTGCCGCTTGGGGTAGAATAGTATGATATTCAGGGGAGTATTGGCAATCATTTTTTCTTTCACCTTAAGTTTAGGTCGCATAATGAAAAGTTTAGAGTGAATAGACGTTTCGTCTCACAGTCTAAATGGTTTATAGAAGTATATATGTAATCCAAACAAACAATCATATTATTGACTTGTATTGAATTGTCATTATTACAAATTGTATCATAAGAATTTTTGTTAAAAATAAATTGAACAAGTTTTTAACTCTAGGTTTTTTTGTATAGAAAATAATAAAGGGAAAATTTTTTATATGATGTAAACTTAATGAAGAGTTCATAGAATGTGTACAATTGCAAAAGAGACAAATTTTATTTAGAAAGAAAGAGAAACAAAAAAACAATGAAAACTTTTTAATTTTTATTCCTTTTTCATATTTTTGTTCTTTATATTTTTCATTTCTTTCAGTATGCAGCAGTCGATCGTTCTGGACAATGTATTGCTGTTGCTGGTAAAACTGGCCTGGCACATTATGCTTTTAGGAAATGGAAACTATTTGGAAATGAAACTCAGGTTTGTGGAGCTTAACACACCTTTCAAATGTTGGGTTTTAGGGGTATTCGGGTCTGCTTTAAGTTGAGGTTAGGGTCAGTCAAAACAAATAATAAAGATAGCCCCCAGACATCATTGAAACCATTAGTAAATGTAAATACTAAAAGTCATACTACCATGAAAACTGTGTGTTGGTGTTGTGAATAAAAAAGAGAGAGAATGAATTAAAGAATGAGCAGAAAACTAGATTATGTAAACTTTATTCAATTTATTATAATAACAAAATATAAACAATAAAACGTCAAGAAAATAGAAGCATAAAAAGGGAAATAACTTCGCATAGTTTAGCAGTCGAAAAGACTTCTATTTTAACACAGTCAGCAGCAATTTTAAATATATTTATTTCAAAACAGATAGACCTGAATAAACCGAAAAAATCCACATTTGGAAAAGGTAGATTGTATAAAGTTGAAGAACTTGACAAATGGGCCTAAATTTTATAAACTTTTTTTTGTTTTTGTTGTTTTTATTTATTTATATGTAATTAGATTCATTGTTATTTCGACAAACATTTATTTTTAAAATTGGGAAATTTTTTTAGATGTGAATGATTCTTATAAAAATTAAGATTGTTTAGCTAGTTTTTAGTACCCCGATATTTAATGAGGGAAACCTATGTTTTGAGGCATGTTCGTTCGTGTTTTACTACGCAACCATCCGTTCAATTTTTCTGAAATTTTGCATGAAATTGTAACTTCGGTCAGGTTAGAAAGTAACATTCTCCGGTTTTTGAAAAATAATCTTGTTAGCCCCACAGGGGGTCAAAATGCCCCAAAACAGCCAAAAATAACCTTTTCCGGCCTATAACTTTTGATCCATCCGTTCAATTTTTCTGAAACTTGGCCAAAATGTGGAGGGCATTGTTCATTTCACAAATTGAATAGTGTTTACCCCGGGAAAAATCTGTTTAGCATCCCTCTAGGACTTTTAGAGCTAAGTGTGATAATGATAAGCAGAGGGAGGTTTTTGTATCGGGTGATATGAACGAGAATACGAGGGAGGAGGAAAACAATATGTAAGTCACAAAAACAAACCACAAATCACTCCATTTCGCAGACGACATCAAAACGCCACTTTTGTTTTTGTTGCTTACGTATTGTTTCCTCATTCATATCAGCCGATACAAAAACCTCCCTCTGCTTATCATTATCACACTTAGCTATAAACCCCTCTCATTTTTGCACTCTTCTTCCCTTCGATGTTCACTCATAGTTGCCCGTTGACTAGACATTCTACCCTTATCTTTGGAAGGGGTTACCACGCACGCGCGGCTTGTTGGTTATTGAATTTCGTTTCACCAAAGGGAATTAATCCATATTTACCGTTTTTTTTTTTTTTTTAGCAAATAATGACTCTTAATATTTTTTACGTATTCACAAACAACAATTTACTCGAACGGCTATCCTATTTTTGTTAAATTTGTAAACTGCGATAAAAACCGATTTTCTAGACTGAGATTTAGTTATGCTATTAATTTGCAATCAGTCCAATCTTTTTAAATGATAAGCATTTATTTGCTAATCTTTCAAGTTAGAACATTTTCAACATTACAACAACAGACGTTTGAATAGAGCAGCTGTTGCAAGCCGCAAAAACAGAGGAGAAATAGAGAAAAAAAGGATAGGTAGAAAATGAAATGCAAGTTATAACGAATAAAAAGAAAAAAAAAGAAAGCATCTAATATATTTGTATCCGAAAACTTCAACACCCACCCTGAAATAATTGAGGTGGGTCGAGACCGACGACATACGTTATATCTCGTCGGTCTCGGGTGGGTGGGACTTGGACATGTTTTGATGCATTCATTTTTCATTCATGTAACAACAACCGCTCTCTGCCTGTTGGTGAAATGTAGGACAGAGGAAGCATAGTTATTAGAATAGAGTAAAATCAATGTTGAGATTAGTATTCAGTTATTTCGAATAAATATTTGAGATCTAAACAAATGGAAGAATTTAAATAAAACAGTAGAAATAAAATGGTATAACGAAATAAAATATTAGAACAAAAATACAAAAAATGAACAGATTAAAAACAAAAATGGCAGCTCTGCTGATGACGATTATTTATGCCTTTGTGGGGAAAATTATCCGAAATATGGATTTATTTTAGTTTCTTCCCAACTAAACGGACATGTCATTCATATATTGTTACCGTTTGATTAAAAACAAATAAACAACAAAAGAAAAAAAAATAGTTGCTTTTGTTTTGTACTAGGAATATATTCAACAATTCTAACAATTTTTCTTTCTCATGATCTTCTAAACTAAACTTAAATAAATAGTAAAATCTAACCTGGTTTCTCTTAGGAATTATTAGAGCTTCAGCTTCAATTGTTGATTCTAGTTAAAACCATATTTTATTAATAAAACACGGAAAAGAAAAGTACACAAACAATAGGAACGTTTTTTAATCAATTTCTATTACTAAAAATCACGGTTTTAAGTTTTGTGGTGTATTAAATTCGGTTGTGGTCAAAAATAATCCACTGAGAGGTAAAATCATATTTTTATTTTAACAATTATGAATTCATATTTATTACTGGTAAAAAGAAAAACCAACAATACATAAGTTGTAAAAAAATAAATAATTAAACTCTGCGTTCAAAAAATGGCTAATTTTAATTTTGAAATTAAAAATTTGTAAGAAACTAATTAAATATTTCCATTCATTTGTCTGCATAAATAAACATTAAAAAAAAACTTATTTAAAACTCACGTAAAATTCGAATTATGTGTGTATAATATTTTTATGGAGTTGATAAAAATATAATCATCAAAAAAATAGTTACCCAAAACGAAAAGAAAAACCTTCAAACCATTATGAAAAAAAGTCTAAAACTTTTCCTTTGAGTCGTTGGGGTAAAGAAAAATAAAACAGATGATTAAGATTTTAAACGAATAACATATCTAAATATATCTATATATATATAAGAAACGGAAATACATGAATTTAATTTCTAATTTTAAAAGACTTCAAATAGTATATCATACCAACCATTTGAGTGTACGAAAGAAAATGATTTTTTTGATTGCACATATTAACTTAATTCTCTAAATATTTCGCTCATAAAACTTACCGTAAATTAAATAATAGTAAAAGGTGGGTTTGACAGATTATTTTAATTTCTATTTATAATAAAATTTCTTTGAAAATTAATAAATATACTTACCTAAATAATATTCCTTGGCTGAACTGGTGACGCAAAAACAATATGGCTGCTGTTGCATTTAATGAAAACGAATAAATAGAGGAAGGAGGGGGGAAGAAATGCTGCTGCTGCTGCTTTCAACCGGAAGTTAGATGGTCTCGTCTGGTTCACTTGTTTCGTTATGTTTGCTGCTACAGCAGAGCCGAGCAACGATAACCTCAAGCAAGAAGAAGCAAATGAATAAACATTTTTTCAACAAGGACAACTAAATAATAACAGCAATATTAATAAAAGATGGCGAGGTTGACGTGGCAAGGGGCCACGGTTAAAACAATATTTAGTTTGTGTTTAATTTTCAACACTCACATTCTTTATACACACGGGAAAACGGATTCAAAACTAGGAAAACATATTAAACATTCAGCTGTAGCAGATTCAAGTCAGTCATCGAAAAGTTTGATTGTTCATGATACTCTTAAAAGCAGTAATGACAATACAAAAAACACAAGGTAAGACTGAAATAAAGTTATCATTTTTTGGAAAATATTGCCAGTTATTTGTTTACCGGGTTTAAGGGTCCAGGTTTTTTCGTAGAAAAAATAGGAGAATATTTTTTCTTAAAAACAACTAGGAAGTAACATTGTCATTCAAAAAAGGGAACCAATTCAGAAATAAAATTGTTTTATATTTTTATTTTTGCTTCATTAACTTTATTTAAAAAACGTACTTTTTATGAACCACAGATTTAAAAATAAAACAGAATGTTAAGGCAAAGAAGCGAACAACAGTAGCAAGCAGTATCGTCCATTCCTTCAAAACAAAGTTTTTTCTTCGCAGTTGTTATGGAAAGTTTGTTAATTAAAATACTTTCAAGTGTAAAAAAATTATTGATGTTTTTTAATACTTCTAAATACGGTTCGGGCCAAAAAAAATTTTAAATAGATATTTTATTTTAATCGAAATAAAACGTTGAAACTTTTGTGCAATATTCTAGAAAAATATTTGAATGATTAATTTATTCTTGGGTGATATTTTTTTTTTTGCGTTGTAGTTTCGTATGTTGTATTTTAGTCTTCTTGTAATCATGTACCGGCAAAATTATTTAAGCTATTAGAAAAAAATTAAACCGTTATAAAGTTCATTCTTCACCTAATAATTTGTGAAATTTTCCTATTGATTAGGTTATTACTTGATTTTTGGTAGCTTTTTTAAAAGAGCATCCCCATATCTGATATGGCATATCACTACGCATACAACAACATCAAACTAAGACGTTACAACGCTAAAGTAGAAGATCACGTAAAAATGGACAAAGTTTAGTCAAATTAAAAAAAAGACAATTTACCGATAGCATCAGCGAGCATTTAATAAAAAAAAACAAAAAAAAACCATACACAGCTATTCACGTCATCCCCCCCCCTAAATTTAGTCTTCGTACACTTAAAATCTACTATTTTTTCACCATTATATGAGTTAAGGGTCCCGCCTGGCCTGGGTGTTCTGTTTTCATTTATTCACTTTTTAAGTTTTAATCTGTTTTGTTTAACCCTTTAAACCCTAAATAACCGATATCGGCCCTGGCGACTTAGGGCAAGAGAAGACACGCACAGTCGCACGCACGACGCACGCACAACGATATTTATTTCGACCTCTATCTTTCGATCTTGACTTAGCAATATTACTAAGTAGTCACTCCGAGCCCTCTATTAAAAAACATATTAGAGTCAAAATGTCAGTGTGCGGTGTTTTGCCTTTGGTTACTAAGGCCGATATATCGGCCCCATAGGATCGAAAGGGTTAGTAAACAGTAAAAAACAAAAAAATCAAAGCAAAAGCACGCTCTCTTTTTTTTTTTTACTGTACAAAGTGAGTGCACACTCCACCAGGTACCGACACACACCATGCACTTGCACAACAATTGCGATGATTTGCGCACACCAAAGACAGACAGAGCAAGCACCCACCACCCACCAGTGAGTGCGCATAGCACAATAATAACACAAGAAGCACATTATGTAAGAAGTTTTGAAAACAATATTTTTCCTGTTTTCCCAATGTTCGAAAATGCCAGCTCGACAACAAAATGTATTTGTTGTGCCCCCCCCCCCCGAATGAAACAGTTCAATGTTCATCTTTAAAACTTTTTTTGAATGAAAATATTTTGAGGTAACACCGCGTGCACGGTTTTCCATTATTTTCCCTGCTCTTAAGTTGACTTGAAAAAGCTCTTTTAAGCTTAAAAGAAAGCTCTCTTAATCCGCAAAATTTTAAAATAAAAAACTGAAAACAAAAATCATTTGCCTTGACCCATTGTAAATACGAAAAACACGTCCTAAAATTACATTTTGTTTCCTGTGAAGTGGCCGAAATAAAATGTTATTCATTTTATTTACCTTCCAAATATTCTAGGTATTTCGGTGGTTTTTGTGATGTGTGTGTGTGTGTGTGTGTGTGTGTGCTCTCTGTGGTGGTGGTGGTGTGTTGTGGTGTCACAAGCAAGTTGTTTCTTATTATTAAGCAACTATCATTGCTTCTCAAAATCATTTTTATTTATTTACATGAAAAAGCCCTAAAGCCTCTTGTGGCTCTGTCTGGAGACAGACAGTCAGTGTGAGTAGAGAAATCTCATCTTGTAGCAAAAGCACGTCATTTTTTGCCGCCCTGGTCGTAAGATTTGCGCCCCCACCTCGACAACTGATAATCTGTTAACGTTGAAAAAAACTATTTGTTTTCATAGAACTATAACACTGGTCAACAACAAATTTGTTGTCTGTATTTTTTCAGATGATTTAGGACAAATCTGTTGTGCTGAATCCAAAAATCACATTGGT
>JAUZSX010000005.1:1571720-1581941 GCA_034780655.1 Idiosepius hallami | reverse complement strand
CCATCTCTCTGTTAGTCGGTCTGTATATCTATCTATCTATCTATCTATCTATCTATCTATCTGTCTGTCTGTCTGTCAGCCAGTCAGTTTGTCTGTCTTCCTGTCTGTCTATATCATTAGTCTGTCCCTGTGTAAGAGGCTCGGGTGGTTAGTCTATGTATTAGAAAATACCAGAAAGCCGTTTCATTCTTATGATAACACATTTTCAGTCACTGTTCTAGTTGATGACTTTTTTTTAACCTGTTGGTGTAATGGAATGGGTGCTTAATTGATTTGACTGCTCGTATCGAGAGCCACCTACCGGCCTGGTACAGTACCAAATATTCCCAAGCGCTCAGCCTTCTTAGTACTGGGAATCCCGTGCTTAGCCACCTTGTGGCCCTGTCGCAGAATGCGTCTTGGGGCCCCTTTCCCCTAAAAAGGTAAGTTGCCTTCCCCTTACATGCTAGAGCCTACGATTAAAGACCAAATATACATACATATACAAATATATCGGGGAGATTGGGCTCGTTGACTCGGGTAAGCAGCTCATCTAGATGAAGGGTGACACCGAATATAAATATCGGGTAAGGACAGGTAAAAATGGCCTTGTATGAAACTTGGGTTGGTGCTCACCAAATATAATATAATATATATCGAGAAATAGTGAGATGGATAGAAAGAGAGATGGATTGACAGGTGTATGATATTTACTCACCCCCAAGTTTGGCACAAGGCCATTTTACGTGCTCTTACCCGGGCTTTATATATTCGGTGCTACCCTTCACTAGATGAACTGCTCTCCCGAGCTAACGAGCCCCATCTGCCCGAGGCTGCTAAAGTGAAAGTAATGGTTTTGACTGGGATTTGAACTCACGTAACACGATCTCACAGCCCGAGCTTCTACCAATGCTCCACCGTCGCTGACAGGTGTATATTTCAAGTGTGATAATGATTTTCTAGTTAATTCAAATATATAATTTGCTACTCTTTTTTTTATTACAAGAGGTATGTGAAGCCAGGGAAGCCTTGCATCCCCTACGGTGCTTGCACTCCCCCCCGAATTTGTAGAGTATGCAGGGGCCCTAAGCACGGCCCTACAGGTTGATTGGTTGGTTACAATTCTTAGAAGGTTAATCAGCGTTTACTCTTTTTAAATAACCAATCAATTCGAGTTTAAGATCTGTAAAGAGCATAACTTATGTGATATTATTTTGTTTTTATTCACACACTTTCAGCCTCCTATTACACAATGAGTGTGCGCTCAGTCCTGGTTTTTCATATTAAGGGGTCGAACAAGGGACAAATGAGGAAGGGGGGGAATGAAATCCCCTTCCCCAAATATCTATATTACGAATATGATAAATAGCTTACTCGCATATATGTACATTCTTTACTTATTAAACAGTGAACATTTTATATTGATTAGATAATTACCAGATTTTTGGAAGATTTACCATAAGTATTCCAGAAACTTCAGCCTGTATTACAAACAACGCTTACATAAACCAACGATGATAATAATAATAATGCTAATGACAACAACAACAACAACTATAATAGTAATAAGAAGAACAAGACGAAGAAGAAGAAAAAGAAAAAGAACCCGTTAAGCTCGCCAGATATTTTTAAAATATTCCACTCTAAATCAAATTTATTCAGGCGTGTCTTATTAAATTATTTTCAATATTTCTATTTCAACGTTTTTCTTATTTTCGAACAGAAAATTTAATTTTCGGTTAAGTGTTATAATATAATCCTCGTTTCAAACATTTTCAGTCCGCTTTTGACTATCTTCAGGGATTGCATTTCCTAACGAGAAACCTAATTGTAAAGTTGAGTGTCTTAATATAATTCCCCAACTTTATTTCAAACGTTTTCGGCCTTTCTTGAGCATCCTCAGGGATTTACATTTGTACATTTTAAAAAGTTTTAAACTTCATCGGAGACCAAATTTAACGCTTTCGAACCTAAAGGGCCGATATATCGGCCTTACTAAACTGAACCAAAAACAAACACCTGGATATTTTGACCCTAATATGGACCTTTAATAGAACAACTCTCAATGACTCGTTGGTAATTTTGCGAAGTCAGAGTCCAAAAATTAAGGCCGTAATATCGGTGTGGGTGTGTCTTCTTCCGCCTAAGATTGCCAAGGTCGATATATCGGTTTCTTAGTGTTTAAAGGGTTTAAAATCGAAAACAGTACAAAATTATTTTTCTTTTTCGGGTGGAACTCAAAGACCACCCTTGAATAAACTGGTTTATGAATCGAGAAAAACGAAAGCCGATTAAGATACAGAGTAAAATATTAGAGCCTCACAAACGTCAACAAGATGAAGGCCACCCATATGTATTTTATTTATTTTGATTCAATTTTAACTTTTATCTTTAAATACAGTTATATATACTCAGGTAAATTGCCTCGGAACCATCTTGTGACCACTCAAGCGTATCTTCCCTGATAATAGCAAAAAACTCCTTTTCAGTTTTGTCGTGTGTGGCTCCTCGCCACCCTAATAAATAAATAGATGAATAAATAAGTAAATAAAACTATCGACAAGTCCACAGTGAATTACTCCACAAAACCTGTTAAATGACACTATTTTAATACTTTTTTCCATCCTTTGGTGATACTTGCAACCTTCCAAAAGATAAAAGCGAATTGTATTGGGAGTGAAATATTGTTAAATAGAACGATAAACTCTTTCCAAAATCCGGCAAAGCATAAAAAAAGCTACTGAAAAAATTGGACGATTTTATAGAGCTTTAAACTTGGAAAGGATAACAATGAAGAGTTGAGTGTGAAAATAAAAACTGGGGGGACAGCGAAAAAGAAAAACAGAGTTTATGTTTTCGGAGAGAAATTGAGAGAAGGGGGAGAGAGAAAGAGAGTGTGTGTCTATTTTGCTGTTGGAGGATGTTTATGAAAGCGAAAGAATAAGAGAGAAGGATAGAAAGGTGAGAAAAGAAAAAGAAAAGTAGGATTGGTTGAGGGAAGGAGATTTTCTGGTTGTGTGATAAATTAATTGAAATAATCCCAATAAAAGATGAAGCACAAAAGATGCCCAAGCAAGTGAATAAAAAAAAATAAAGTATTTTGTTGGGGCTTTAACTAAAAGATCTGATCAGATCAGGATATGTAAGAGAATAGAAGATGGGCAGCGACGGCAGAGCATTGTAAAAGCTCGGGCTCTGGAATCTTATTACGCGAGTTCAAATCCCAGTCAAAACCATTACATTCACTTTAGCTGCCTATATTATATATGATATTTTCTTGGTGAGCACCCCCAAGTTTGGCACAAGGCCATTTTTACGTGCTCTTACCCGGGCTTTATATATTCGGTGTTACCCTTCACCTAGAAGAACCGCTCTCCCGAGCTAACGAGCTCCATCTGCCCGAGGCTGCTAAAGTGAAAGTAATGGTTTTGATTCGGATTTGAACTCGCGTAACACGATCTTACAGCCCGAGCTTTTACCAATGCTCCACCGTCGCTGCCTAATCAATGTATAATTATATATATTTTTATATATAATTGGATATAGAATTGATAAATTACTCGAAAGGAGCTTCTATTTAAAAAATTTCCGTTGAACTCAATACAAAAATTTGAGTAATTTTCAAATTATGGTTTTAGTTAATACAATATGTCTGTTTCTTTTAGATTATTTTGGTTTTTAATTTATTTTGCATCTACTTCAATAGTGCTGTAATTCAAGAAAGAAGAAAGAAATCTAAATGAAGATGAGTTGATGAATGTCAAATACTTAAGCTGACATTGTCAATCATGTCGCACCAGACAAGCATTGTCCATTCGAGACAACAAGAAAAAAACAATCATTGAACAAAAATTTCTATCTTGAAATTCAACTCAAATAAATTGAAGCCATTTCAATTGGAATCATTTTTAAAAGGTCAAGAATTGCTTATTGTTGTACTTCATTAATTACTGTCTCAATCTGAATAATGTCTGCTAAAAATACATTTCTTACCAAAATATTTCCTTTATGGAAGGGCAGCTCAAATTATTAAAATGTCATCAGCGAAACTTTTAATTCTTTAGGATTTCTTTTAAAGTCAATCAGATTAGAAATATTTTTTCTAAGTGTGTAAACAAGCTATATTTACATAAGATGCATCCAATTTGTAAATCTCCAACAGTTTACATTAATTTGATAACGAGAGACATAATTTATGGATCATTCATTAATTAGATTCCAAGGCAATCGTTCAGATTTGAGGATGTCTTGCCAATTCATTGAATTCATTTGTTTTCATGTCTCAATAAGTTTTACCATTGAAAATAAAAACCCTTGTAGGTTGCCTGCCTTTTAACTTGGAATTTTCCTACCTCAACACATTTTTAGATACCCTACCTGCTATGACATACACTTTAGATACTTAAAGCATTATTGATATGTGATTCACAACTGGCCAAATATAATTATTTACTTTATCTAACAACTTTTGAAGTGTTTTAACTATAGTATAGCCATTAAAAATAGATAAGTAATTTTCACTCCAATATCTAAAACAATATTATTATAACACTGCAGTTTGGTAAATGAGGGTATGTGTGCGTGTTCTGTGCTCTATCAAACATTTTTAACCTTATAATTCTTTATACTCAAGGAAGAAGAACTTGATGAAATAACACATAAAGTGAATCTTGAATAATATTCATCACAGTAAGGTTTAAGCCCTCATTAAATGTTTTCTTTATTCCTCTCTTGTACCTTATTAACCTTGTACCTCGCCAGTCCCAAATTTGATGACTTACAAGGTTTTTATATACTTAAAATAGAAACAGATGTCCAAGGTTTTTTTTGTTTTGTATTTTTTTTGTTTTTGTTTTTTAATGAGGTCTCAATTTTTTCTTGCCTACCTTTATTGTGACCTTTTAATGAGATAATTGGATCTATAATATCTTCAAGTAGGTTTTTATTGAGCAAATATGTCATATATGCTAAAGGAATTACTTTTCTAAAAAGTGGATTTGTATGAGACACATTACTTTCTTTTTTTAATGTTTATTATCTTACCCAAGTAATGCATCTTATAGTTATGGACGCTTTGAAATTAGGCTTAATTTATTATTATATGTACTTGGTGAGCAGCATCAACCAAGTTTGGTACAAGGACATTTTTAAGGTTAATGCAATAATTTTTGGATGGGATTTGAACTTGCGTAATACGATTCCAGAGCCCGAGCTTTTACTAATGCTCCAACTTCACTGCCTTATCTTTATAATAATGAAGATGAGAAAAATACTAATAATCTAAAATAATACTTAGGACAGACATTTTAGATTTAAGTTTTTGAAAGAGTTTCTTATCAAATCAGACTTTGCATATATAAACTAATGAAAAGATATTAAGATTTCCATTTATTTTAAAAATATCTTCCTACTATGAGACATTCTGTCGCATTCACCAAGTAAAAGATAGCAAAAGTGAAACAATAGTAAAAACTTTGACTCTAGAACCATATAACATGAGTTCAAATCCCAGTCAAAACCATTACTTTCACTTTCAGCTGTTTCAGGCAGATAAGACAACTTGGGAGAGTAACTCATCTATGTGAAAAGATCAACACAGATTCTAAAAATCTAAGAGATATAATGAACACAAAATTGGCCTTGTACCTAACTTGGCCTTGTGCTTGACCAAGTAGATATCTCCTCATTAAATTGTTGTTTGCTAATTTGATTCATATCTAATGAATTCTTTAAGAATTCAGTGAAACAAATTCTTTGTAAAATGTCTCTTCAAGAAAACAATTTAGAAAAAAAATTGTAATTTTGCAATTGTTATTCAATCTTGCTTTAAAAACTTGCAGTTAAAATTATTTTATCTAATTGTTCTCAATAAATGTAGCATTACAATTTCCCTAGTTTTTGTGTTGGTTTGTAAATATTACCAAAAAAACTTATCAAGAGATGGTCGTATTATTAGACTATTTAACCTTTAAGAATCTATTTTGGTTTTTCTTTTCTTCTTTTGCTGTTGTTACTTAAAGATTTTCATCTAATAAACTGTTTTCCATTTGCTCTTAACATTCTGGCACTCTAGCTTATTTGGCTTAACACTTTTAATCTTTGAAATGTTTTTATCCTCTCTTGCTTTGATTTATTATCGTTTAGAATGCTAAGACAATAGCTTCATCTCTTCCATCATTTCACAACCATTATGTGTTGGAGATACTAAAAATAATGTTTGCTTTTAGCTTGCCTTATTAGCTTATCTTTAAGAGAAATTCTAGTGAACTTCCTTTTTTTTCTTTTTTTACCTTTCTTTGATACTTATAATTTTCTTTGTTTTGTTTTCATTCAGTTGAGCCCCTTTTCCATTTAAGTGGTTGGCCTTTGATTGATTGATTGATTGGTTTATTTATTTTACCAGCATATCAACCTTCTTGGAATATTTAATGCCAAAGAAATTATTTGCTTGTATTTTGTTTGCTTCTAAAATCATAATATAAAAGTTCAAAGCTTAGTCATTTTGATACTCAATTTATGGGCACACACTCTTGTGAAAGATATCAATTGGCCAGCCTTTTTCATTTATGGATTAAGTTGTGCAGATTCTTACATATCATCTGCAACGTGAAGACATTTGTTTTAAAAAAATAATTTCCTGTATTATATAAGCATAAATATTGGTATGCAATTAAAGAAAAATGTAGCCATGTCTAAGTCAAATAACTTTATAGAGTTTTAAGTTTATAACTCCTTAGGAATTAACTTTATTATTCGGAATTTTGTCCTCATCTTAGTAGATATTTTTTGATGTTATTACACTACGTTTCGGCCTAGTCTCCCTCAGGCCTTCTTCAGGTGTTTCTTTAAATTACGATGCCTCATCTCAAAAATAAAAATAAAAACTCCTTAGGACTTGTTGATTTTTTTTTCAGATTTTTCTATAAACATTCTATGTTTTGAAAAATCAAATAAAGTTGGAAGGGTTAATTTATGACAAAATTTCTTTTCATGATCAATATGGCCAGGAAAAAAAAAAAAAAGAGACAAATCCTCTAGAAGATTTATTAGTTTATCCAGAATTCCATTGTATTTTAACAGATTTAATTGATTCACATTGAATCTGATCAGCTATGTTATTAGTTGCCCTCTCCAATGACTCTCTTCTATATTAGATAGTACATCCACAGTTTGCATGGAATTTTATTGGTCATTTTATCAAGCCATTATAAAAGTTAGATAAAAGGCTCCAGTTAATGTCTTGTGGAAGGAGAAACCTTTCATCTACCAACCATTCAATTCTTTGGAACAAAAGATTTGTTTGATCTTTCTTAGCTCTGCATTTGAACTTTTTGTTTCAACAGGGGAGAGAGAACTCAAAGGTTAATTTGGGTTATTATTTGTTTATTATTGACAATGCAATGAATAATCAAATGATAATGTTATTTAATAATAAAAGATAATAAATGAAAAATCTGTTTTTCATAATTTTATGAATAATTTGTTATGACCTTTTAAATTCATAAGAACAAATCCAGTGATTTTAGATTTTTATATTTGAAAATAAAAAATGATGATTAGAAATAAAGTCTTGATATCAACTAAGTGATAGCCTTATTCTTAAGTAGATTATATTATCACAAAAATAACTTACTTCAAGCAATACAGTTTGAATTTGTTAATTTCTTTTATCAAGTTGGAAAACCATTTAAAAAGAATAACTTTTGTTTTTTATTTGTTTTTTTTTGTAAAGACATTCTGATATAAGTTATAATATTTTCAAACTGATATTTGGGTTGGTTAGTCTTTGGATTCAATATCATATTTTAAGTTTCTAGTTTGAAACATAATGCAATGCACTTACTCTTTGCAATACAAATTCTATCCTTTATTAAGATTATTAATATTTATTGATATGATTAGAATGTAGAATTTGATACTGTATCAATTGCATTTTACAAATGGTTAATGATGAAAACCTTTAAAATAATAATAGTTAGATTATAAGTATTATACAGGTGGCCTTTGGGTTACAAACGTGTTCCGTTCTTACACTGGCGACATAACCCAAATTTCCGCATGACTCATAATTAACCCTTTAATACCCCATAAATCGATAAATAAATATCTGATTCTACTTATTATACCTAACCTGTAGCTTACAATTTTGCTCTAAATATTTTTGGAAGAATCTGATTGAAGCACAGGAAAGACAATTTATTCATTCTTATCTTTCTACTAAACTTTTCATGTTAGATATTTATTATATGTTAATATCAAATAGGTATTTAACCAGATTCAACCTGTTACACATTCTAGGATATTTTTTCTTAATTTGTATAAAAAAAAGAAACTCTATTTTAATTACTTAATCTAATTAAAGATTTCTATTTTTAAAACTAGTTAACAGATGCCTTAATGTTTTTCTAATATTTGCCTGTTTATACTACACTTTTTTCTCTTTTTATACTTGTTAATTGTTGTAATATTAATGATATTGATTGACAAAAAAATGTTGTTTTTTTTTCTAATTTATTTATCTGTTTATTCTTTTTCATGAATTGACTTCAATTAAAATAAAAATATTCATATTTAATTTCAACATTTGAATGCTTTAATAATTCAAAATCCCCATAATTACAGCCTTTTTTTTTTCTTTAGTTTAAAAAAAAAATGATTAAAAAATAAAGACAATATAACAGAGGCTAAAAATGTGAAACCATTAATCTCAAAAATTGATATTTTTCCAAAATTAGACATTAGCAGTTTTCTTTGTTTCAGAACTGGAAGGATTTTTTTTCTTATGTTTCTATTTGACTGAAATTAAAAAAACAAAACAGAAAAAAAATCAAGAGTCAATCATTTAATGTTCAAATAAAAAGATTTGTTCTACACTTAAATTACAAAGAATTAATTTGATTTCATTAGTTTTATTCATTTAGAAACAAATACCAAAAAGATTTATTGAATATTTCTAGAGATCAAAATTCTTTTCCAAACTAGCAATTCTAATTTAAGCCCTTTTCTCTAATCATTCTAAAAAGTATGCTTTTATAAAAAAATATCCTCAAATTCAATCAATTATTTTTAATTTTTCATTATTAGGTTTATTTGAAATAACTAATAATTAGGTTTGTGACAATTTTTTTTTTATTAAAGATTACTCTTGTTGTTACTTGACTATTTTGTGATTTTACCATTTTTTTAAAGTTCTTTACTTATTAGTAAGGCTTTGACAACATACTTTTATTAGAGACTATTTTTGTCACAGCCCTAATAACTAGAGATGTTACAAGCATATTCTTTAATAAAAGCATATTGTCACAGGCCTAGTACTAACCAAAGAGCTAAACTCAATTCTTAAAGTTTGCCAATAAAACAATAAAATCATTAAAATCAAAAATTTTTCTTGTTCCTCAATTCAGATCCCCTTCTTCCACGTGTGGTGGCCTTTATTCAAGAGTTTCCAGAGTTCCTGCAAACCGTTGTCCACTGTGCCAGGAAGACAGAGGTTGCATTGTGGCCCTATCTCTTCTCTAAAGTTGGCAGTCCTACTGATTTATTTGAGGTTTGTCATCTTTTTTACAAAATATGTTCACAGTTTTTTTTTATCTTTTCTTGTAGAAAAAAAAAACAAAAACAAATAGAAAAGTAAATGATAATTTTTGTTGCTGTTTCAGAATACATCCTTTTATTTTTATTTTTTCCAGTTTAGTGACTTGACAACATTCTTATTTTTCTTTTTTCGACCCCAGAAAAACCTCTAGATTTTTCAGATTGGATATCCATAAATTTGGTTTTATTGGAAAGCAGAATGAATAATCTTTGTACTAATCCAATTTATTTTCCATTAGTCAACCTTTCCCAAAATCTGTGATTTAAATTTCTCCTCATTCTTCTCTTTTATCTGTGGCTTTGATAAAGAAAAACAATGCCAATGTAAATCACTTTGTTTTTTGTCCACAATCAATTTATATCTTATGAAAATTGTAAAAGAAAAATCTTATCTTTATCTATTGTATTGAATTAATTGTATTAATGTGATAAATCCTAGCTTTACTGTTTAACTTTTATACATTTTTATTGTTAACACATCATTTTCTATTCATAGATGCAGTGAATTTAATTAACATTTATAGCTTTTTTAGATATCAAGATTTTATTCAATTCTTTTCAGTAATTGATTTTTTTCACAGGGTGGACCCTGATAATATCCTGAAATTCCTAAGAGAGACAAGACTATACAGCAAAATCTAAAACCTG
>JAUZSX010000005.1:1494147-1540267 GCA_034780655.1 Idiosepius hallami | reverse complement strand
AGATCTTTCAGACTACCTTCATGGTAGTACCTCACTCGTACTGGCTGGAGATCCACGCAGTTTATTAGGAGGTGCTTAAAAACTACACCAAATCATATAATGAAAACATACACCAATCTACTGTATAAACGAGTATTGCCCGGAGACAATATGTCCGTCGTACATGTAGAGTAATAATTAATCAATACAACTCCTAATATTATACCAAACCAGGAATATTGCCGAGGAAGGCTAAAGAATCTTCATATTCCCTCCGGTTTGTTTGTTTATTATCATGTTTAACGGCATATCAACCTCTTAAGCTCATTTTAACCCTTTCGACCCCAACTTATCAAAATTGCCAAGTAGTCACTCAGAGCTGTTATATCAGAGAAACAAATTAGAATCAAATTACTAGTGTGTCTTTTTTTGGCCTTATATCTTCAGGGTCGATATATCGGCCCTATAGGGTCGAAAGAGTTAATGCCAAGAACAATTACTTATGATAAACGTTATTTTTATAAATACCGTTTTTTAATGACACAAGTTGCACTATTTATTCAATAGCTGGAGAGAAGATGGGGATTTGTACCTTTCCCAAGGATATTAGTAGAAATGTCAACGTAGACGGAAAAACTTGAGTTCGAACCCGCGTACTACGGTTCCAAAGACCGATTGCCTATCAGCTGGGTCACGTCAACCGCCCCATTCCCTCCAGTTATGGATTAAACCTTTGGACCCTTCTAGAACTAATATTATATTTACTTGGTCGAGCGCCACAAGGTCATTTTTTACGTTCCCATTATATCCCTGGGCTTTTGTAACCAATGTTTCCCTTCACCTAGATGAGTGACTCTCCTGAGTTAACGAGACCCATCTGCCCAAGTCAACATAAGGTAAAGAGAATGGTTTTGACTTGGATTTGAACTCGTGCAATATGATCCAAGAGTCCAAGCTCCACCTTCACTGCTCTTCAAGACCGCCAAAGGCAAAAGAGGACACACCGAAATTTTGGCCTTAATATCATATTTACTTGGTGAGCACCACCAACCCAAGTTTGGCACAAGGCCATTTTTAAGGTGATATAATATTTACTTGGTGAGCACCAACCCAAATTTGGCACAAGGCCATTTTCACGTGCTCTTACCCGGGCTTTTTGCATTCGTGTTACCCTTCACCTAGATGAGATGCTCTCCAAAGTTGACGAGCTCCATCTGCTCGAGGCAGCTAAAGGTGAATGCAATGGTTTTTGACTGGGATTTGAACTCGCGTACAACGATGGTTGGTTCACTAATAGAACGGCTCTGATTGACTAGTTGGTAATTTTGCTCAATCAGGGTCCAAAAGAGTTAGTAGTGTATTTTGTGTGTTTAGAAAAAGGCTGCATGTGGACAAAAAGAAACTTTGATTGGCAGCAAAACCAAACAGGCAAACAAAATATTGCTTTTCTTGCTTGGGGGTTGCTTTGATGCTCCTTTTGGGCCCATTTTGATGTGTGTGTGTTTTTGGGGTTTTTTGGGGGTTTTTTTCTAAAAAAAAAAACTGCCGCCATTTTTAGAAACACTTTCCCAGGAGCATTAATCCGGATGTGGATATAACCAAACAACTAAGGCTCGAACTCGCATATCACGGCTGTAAAAATTTTAAGTAATTATCCATTGTTCTATTATAGAAGTGTTTTATTGATTTAACTATTAAGATTTTGACCTTTTGTTGAACTTAGACGATGGTCTACTTCAACTGGAGTGACAGTATCAACTATTTACACTGATATTGCAGATAAAAGGATTACAAATGGCGGAAGTGTGTCGCCGAAGAAGCTGGAGACTTACTAAGTCATTACAAGTGAGTTGGACAGTTTTCTACTTTCTCAGTAGTATGGATTTGGATTCAGGCCAAGAAGAACCAGACATTTGAGACTTATCTCTAAAAGCGAGCACATCAAACTTTCTTTCCAAAGATGATGAGAATACAAATCAACAGGTTTGTGAATTGACATTTTTTTATAATAGAAATATCAACTGAAAACATTTTAAAAATTAAGTTTTTTTAATTGAAATTAAGATAATTAAATGCAATAGTTTTGTGAATTGACATTTTTTTATAATATATCAATGGAAATTATTCTTAAAATTAAGGTTTTTTTTTTAATTGAAATTAAGATAATTGAATGCAACAGTTTTGTGAATTGACATTTTTTTATAATATATCAGTGGAAATTATTCTTAAAATTAAGTTTTTTTTAATTGAAATTAAGATAATTGAATGCAATAGTTTTGTGAATTGACATTTTTTTATTATATATCAGTGGAAATTATTCTTAAAATTAAGGGTTTTTTTTTAATTGAAATTAAGATAATTGAATGCAATAGTTTTGTGAATTGACATTTTTTTATAATATATCAATGGAAATTATTCTTAAAATTAAGGGGTTTTTTTTAATTGAAATTAAGATAATTAAATGCAACAGTTTTGTGAATTGACATTTTTTTATAAATATCAGCTGAAAACATTATAAGAATTGGTTTTTTTTTTATTGAAATTAAGAGAATTGGACGCAACAGTTTTGTGAATTGACATTTTCATGATATAAATATAAGCTGAAAACATTTTTAAAATTGAGTTGTTTTTTTGTTTGTTTTGTTTTGTTTTGTTTTTTTATTTGGGATCGAGAGAATTTCTCAAAAACATGAATTATAAATGAAATTATAATATTGTTTAAATATATCTATTTGCAGAAATGCTTTTCTCTTGTTGGTATTTCTTCTGCTTCTGCGTTCCATTATGAGTGGTAAGAACTTTTAGTTTCCTCTTTTACCATTGTTTTTTCTTTTTGTTTTTTTCTTTTTATATTTTATTGTGCCATTAAAGCATTACACACCAGTGGATTAAACGATCCCATTGTTAACCATCATTCGATTGGACCATCACACCGTAACACACTAGTAGATTAAACGATATGCTCTGCAAAAAATATATTATATTTACTTGGTGAGCACCAACCTAAGTTTGGCACAAGGTCATTTTTACGTGCTCATACCCGGGCTTTTTATATTCGGTGTTACGCTTTACATAGATGAGCTGCTCTCCCGAGTTAACGAGCTTCATCTGCCCGAGGCAGCTAAAGGTGAATGCAATGGTTTTGGTTGGGATTTGAACTTGCGTACTACGATTCCAGAACCTTAGCTTTTACCAATGCTACAAATTCGCTGCCCCAAAAATATATATGTATGTTTCCTTCTTGGTTCATTTGTCTTTATAGAAAGGAAAAAGATTGAAAATACTCAATACTGGCGTCAGGAACTTCCTACGAAGATAACTAATAAAAACCTATTTCTTGAAAGATACTCAATTCTTTTTTTATACAATACTAAATTCATTTCTTATCCTTTTTCATAGTAAATTAATATTTAATAATTTTTATACTAAAATCCTTTTTCATAGTAAATTAATATTTAATAATTTTTATACTAAAATCCTTTTTCATAGTAAATTAATTTTTAATGATTTTTCACACTAGATTTATTTTTGAAGCTTTTTTTTAATACTAAATTAATTTCTAATGCTTTTCTCTAAGGTAGTTAACAAAGCCATCTTGGACGCCATCTTGAAAAAATACTTTCTGGGGGTAATTTTTTATGATCTTATTGTGTTTGTTGTCCCCCAAAGTGTAGGAATAGACACTGAAATCATTAAAATTGAGTTAATAGTTATCGAGTTATGATCGTTTAAAGGTGTCGTTGGCCATCTTGGACGCCATCTTGAAAAAACCCTTTTCAGGGGGTCATAGAGTGGTAAACTTTTTTTTGGTTAAATAGTACATTTAAACCTACCAGAATCCGTTAAAAAATCTTTTGTTACAATTTTTGGGGGATTGAGTGTTTTTTTTTCCGTAAATTAACTCGACTATAAGTAGAAATACTTTATGCAAATTTTAGTGGTCTGAATAATTTTTTATATAACTATTATTTTTTTTTTCTGAAGAGCTTTACGTATAAACAGTCTGTTTGTTTCGTTGTTCTTGTTTTTGTTTTTTCTGAGTGTTTTTTTAATAGAGAAGTTACATTTAATTTTTTCATAATTGTTTTTATTATTTAAACAACAGTTGTTAAAGGAAAAAAAATTAAAAAAGAATCCTTTTTTGTTTGAAAATGAATTATTTTTTTATTAAATTTCAAAAACGCTTCTCCGTTATTTATTTATTCATTTTAATGAATAATGCTTCTTCGTATCTGTGTATTAAAAAAAAGTTTTTAAACAACTATCTCGCTTCCTAAGTTGTTAAAATGATTTTAAGATCAAGTTATGTTGAAGACACCGGTTCCCGTCAAATCACCGAAGTTAAGCAACGTCGAGTTTGGATGGGTTACCATTTAAAAATACTAGTGTTCACAGTTCAAATTCTTGCTTTTACTTCGGCTCGATTAGGCCACGCGTAGTAGTTGTAAACCGGAAATTCGAAACAGGATATTGAACCCAATCAAACACGACGATTTGACTTTAATATATATATATATATCCAAGTTTAGCACAAGGCCATATTTACATGCTCTCACTCGAGCTTTTTACATTCGGTTTTACCCTTCACCTAGATGAGCTGCTCTCCTGAGTTAACGAGCCCCATCTGTCCGAGGCTTTTAAGTGAAAGTAATTGTTTTGACTGGGATTTGAACTCCCTTAATACTATTCCAGAGCCCGAGCAGCTTTACTAATGCTCCACCGTCGCTGCCCAATATATATATATATAAGTGTAGACACGGAGTCAACGGGAGTCGGCAACTGCCAATTTCTCGCTTCTGCGTTCACCAGGCTGTTAAACGCATAAGTCAGAAACTAACTTGGTAATATACACGCTCTATCACTGATATTGAGCACTCTAACTATAAATTTAAGTAACATTATCACTTAACGGGCAGCGACAGTGGAGCATTGGTACAAGCTCGAGCTCTGGAGTCGTATTACGAGAGTTCAAATCCCAGCCAAAACCATTACTCTCCATTTAGCAGCCTTGGGCAGATGGGGCTGGCTTGTTAACTCGGGAGAGCAACTCATGTAGGTGAAGGGTAACACCGAATGTAAAAAGCCCGGTTAAGAACACGTAAAAATGGCCTTGTGCCAAACTTGGGTTGGTGCTCACCAAGTAAATATAATATTTCAAAACTAGCAGGTGTATGATGTTGCAAATATTTGATTATTTTGTTCCCCCTCCCTCGATAATTAAATTTTACACATGTCCCCCCACCTTTTAAACTTGCAACATCATACATCTTTATTGTGTAATGTCGTGTATTCTCCCTACTGGCCTTCGAGGTTAAATTTATTCCTTATATTTAAAACTTTATACAAATTATTATATTATAAGAACATTTCATAGAATTATTGTATCATCTCATCTAGGTTAAGGGTAACACCGAATGTAAAAAGCCCGGTTAAGAACACGTCAAAATGGCCTTGTGCCAAACTTGGGTTGGTGCTCACCAAGTAAATATAATATTAAGATCAAGATGTTAGTGTGTCTTCTTTTGCCTTATGTCTTCAGGGCCTAAAGGGTTAAAGAACTAATTGTATCAATAAAAAAGTGAATAAATGAAGCATATACAAGGAGTTCAAAAGTTAAAGCAAACCTGGTCGAATTCTAAAAATAAACCAGACAGTAATTTCATACAAAAAAAAAGTTTTATTTTTTTTATTCTTACTGACTTATTGTTATTTGTGTAGTTGTGTAATTTAAAATAAAATTTTATTAGATTTTCATTTTGGACACGTCTGAGTTTGCAATGAATTTAATTTTATATTAAAAAGGACGCACGAAAAAAAAAAACACAAACTTTTTTAAAGACTCAATAATACTAAACGAGAGAGAAATCAATTTTTTTCATATTCTTTAAAACAACTTTCAAAACCTACAAACGCAAAATTTTTTATTTTTTCCTTCCTATTTTGAAGGTAAAATAAATTCGATACATTTAATCCTCACACAAAAAAAAAGTTTTGGAGGACCCCTAGTCCACCGACCGCCACCAGATTCTGCAAATAAAATCATATATTTTAACATTATTCTCACTGGATAAAAAGTTTTTCTTTAATATTTTATTTTGTTTATCCAGAAGAATTTTTTAACAAGAACATTTCTTCGTCTGATTAGCCTTAAAAAGTAAAAAATTTCACCTTTTAATGCAAATAAACATTTTTTTTTAAATTAAAAGACAAGTTCAATCAAAACAAAAACAAATATACATCTGAGGTGTTTTTTTTTCGCATAATTCTTTGAAAAGCCTTATAAATATTCGAGAAAAACGAATCTTAAAATTAAATTTTCGCACATTGTTGAATGTTGCCCCGTTTCCATGGAAACAGAAACAATGGCGACAACAGCATTTATCGACATTTCAGTGTAATTCAATAAAATAAAACCAGAAAAATAAAGCTATTTGCTTAGGATATTCTTTTTATTCTAAGCTAAAACATTAAAACAGATTTTAATTTCATAAAAAATTCAAATACAAAAATAAAAAAAACTTTAAATAACCAGAACTTATCAGTAAAAAGAAAGTTTTTTTTAAGATATGATACAGTGTGCCTTTAAGGCGTTATTAAAAGCAAGTGCAAGCAAAAATAGAAGAAAGCAAAAACGAAAAAAAAACTATTGATAAATACGAGTGGGAACGAATTTAGGAATGAAAAAGTTAGCTTTTGGCCGGCAGACAAAACACACGGCTTTAAGCAAAACTGTAAACAAACCTGAATCTCGTCTGTCGGCCATTTTGGCTGTCCCACAATGCATTTCTCTTGCTTCGATCAAGAAGACTTTCTTTCTTTTCTCTCTTTTCCTTTTATTTTTGTTGTTTTGTTTTTCAGGGCCAAGAAAGATAATAAAATTAAATAAACCCAATAGACGATAAAATATTTAAAATCTTTTCAATGAAAAAGAATAAAAAGTAATAAAAGAATAATTTGTGAATGTAAAACCTAGGCTTTTTTTGTAGAATTTTAAATGATAGCTCGGCTTCTACTTCACGGGGTTTAAAAAAAAAAAGAACTCAATAAGAGCTCCTGCTTTTTTTTCTCTGAAACATTCTTTTAAAAATAAAATAAAACCCGGGGTTATTTAATTTCACTTCAACAAAATTATTAGCCTCGATAAAAACTAAATTATTTTTTTAATTGTACCAAAATATTTTATTGCATCAAAATTTTATTATTCAAAATATGTAATAATGATTTGATTTCATTCATTTACCGTTATGAGTTTCGAAAAAGAAAAAAAAATAATTCCATGAATATTTTACTTATTAAATAACTTGTAAATTAATTAATAACTTGGAGTTAAATTTAAATCAGGCATCATCATCCATCACTGGATGAAGGCTTTTAATTTTTTACAAAACAACTAATTCAATTTTCTACTAAAAAAATTTTTCCGAAAAAAAAAAAAATGCTTTATTTCTTTATTGAAAATCATATTCATACGAATTAATTAATAAGTCATATTTGTTGATAAGAAATTAAAAAAAAAAGGTTTTATTTTTCAATTTATACCATTTTTTTTTAAACTTAAAAGAAAAAAAAGCTTAACCGGTCGGACGTTCCCTCGGAATTTTATTTTAAGCTTAGAAATGAATTATTACTCGTATTAATAACATGCAATGTATTATTGGTGTTTGTTAGGTTGATTAACCAACCCTATAAAAGAAATGAAAATTACATGCATGAAACATAAACGAAGAAATACAATAATGATTAGAGTGCAAGTCAAGTGCAGTGCAAGTGCATAGTGAGTGCGGTGCAGCAGCAGCAGCACACCAACAACCACGCCACACTACTACCACCACCACCACCACTACTCGGTTGTTCAAAATTCAATTCATTCATTTTTTCATTCATTATAAGTACAATAAAACCGATTTTAATTTTAGACTGTTACAAAAACGTTGATTCATTTTTTTCTAACAATATATAGCACACCAACAGTAACACTACCCACCAGTCAACTTGTTTGATAATTTAATTATTAATTAATCATTAAACTAGTCTCAAACTCGGCTTCCTTGTACACACACACCCCATCTTTGCTGGAGACTAGTTAAAAAAAAATGAAAAATTTAAATACAACACAAAATGTTGAAGTTTTATTACACTGCAAACTAATACATATTATTCGTGATTATTAAATAGAAGGTTAAACTAAAACATTTATTTGCCTTTTTTAAGGAACGGATATCGGGTGTAAGGAATTTTAACTTAAAAGAAATTATTCACATGTGTTAACGGAACCCAAGTAGTTTAATTGAAATTATTTAATTTTTTAAAGTGAAAAGAAAGAAAAATCTTTTGTTCTATTAAAAAAGAAAGAAAAGAAGAACTGATGGTAGTAAACAAACCAAAATCAACTGTCTGTGTGCCTAATTCACGTTTCCTTAGAACCCTGACTTAGCAAAATGACCAACTAGTCACTCTGATGCGTTTCTAGAGGAAATATCGGCGTGTCTTTTTTGTCTTAGGTCACCAGGCAGGGCCGACATATCGGCTATTTGGGTCGAAAGGGTTTTGGAATTGATAAAAGAAAGCTATAAATTTCAGCCAGTGATTATTTTTTAAATATCGCTTATGACAGAGATAGTAAGGGAGGGCGGGCGACGCAGTCAGTACACCAGTTTTCGTTGGTAGGAAATTGTTAGTAAGTTCGATTCTCCTCAGGGTTTTCTCTTTCTTCTTCTTGACTATTATGTCTCTTTGCATAAGCTGTAACGAGTTAACTGGAAGGAAGAACTCCTAGAATGCATGAACATATCCATCTGTCCTAGGAATAAATAGCTTTTCAAAAAAAAAAGAGTCCGACAGACGTGTGAATAGTCGTAGAATAACTAGCCCGGTATCATTTTCCACCTTTTTACTTAGGTCGTTGTTCGTTCGCTGACTACCTGCCTTTTTAGGTTACCGACCTGCACACATTTTTTTTTATTTTCAAATTCAGCCCTAAGCACTCGGATAAAAGTAAAGAGAGGAGGAGCAATATTTTTGTGGATTTAGTCAATTACTTTCAACATAAGTTAAAGTCGGGTTTTGTAAAAATGTTTAAAAATCAAATAAAAGTTTAGTTTAAGCTTGTAAAATTTATGAAAATCAACGACAGCCCAATTGAAAAAAAAATACATTTTAGTTCTTGGTCAAAAGATTTTTTTTTTTTTAATTTTTTCTATCTTTAAATATCAAACCAATAACGTGTTGTTGCATGTTTTTTTTTTGTTTTAACTATCTAAATAAATTTTTAGAGGGAATAAAAAAAAGAAAGAAAGGAACTTATAGCTGGGAATGCAACAAACAAATCATCGGACTTTTTTCTCACTATATTTTACTCTTCGATGATGCTGAGTTAAAAAGAAAAGTACTGTTCTGTTCAAATCAACTCTATTTCTTTATCCGGATTTTCAGGAATATTGCTATATTTAAAACTTCTCACTGTTCACTTGCGCCAGGAATTGCCAAGACGTGACGTAAAAATGGTAAATACTTTTTTTTCTATTTTAGAAATTCTATTATTTATTTTTTAAATTTCTTTCAGAAAAGTGTGGTGGGGTGGTGTCTGATGTAGTGGTGTGTGTGGTGTTTTTGTGGTGTGGCTGTTTTTTATTTATGTTAATTTCCTATTTTAATCTGGGCTAAAAATGGTTTTAAATAATACAAATTTCAGAAATGTATTTATCTAATTTATTTAAATCAAATTATTTCGGGTCAATCTTTTTGTATTTATTAAATAAAATAAAAGCATGCCGTATTTAAAGAAATTTGAACCCGACATCAAGTTGTTCATTTACACGAGGAAAAAGAGTAGAAGCACTATGGAATTATTACTACGAAGCATATAGAACACGTCGTAGTTGTCGTCGCCAAGAAAATAGTCCACAGAAAAATATCCATTTTTCAATCACAAAACTCGCCTAACCGAGTATTTCGGAAATAAATTTGTTTTAATTAAACGTAGTTTTTCTTTTGAATGGTTAACTCTGTAAGGGAATGTGTTTTTAAACAGGGGAAAGAAAAGCGAAAAAAAGTAGTGCTGTGGCCTGTTCTCACACTGGCTGCTGCTGGTGCCATTCATTATTTGGGTTGAGATCATTGCAGCGTCAACTTGTCCTTCTTCTCTCTCGTCTCTTCTAAGGCTGTTGATAAGCCGGTTTTGTTTTTCGTTTATTTCTAATTTCCCCCCCTTGTATTGTTTTAATTTTCTTTTGTTTATTGTGTTGAATACTTCGTTATTCTTTAATTTCTCCTTATTTTATTTAAGAATTATTTTTCTCTTTAACACCCTCCCCTACTACCATTTCTTTATCTTTCTATTTTACAGTTATTTTTCTTCTATTCTCAGTTTCAGTGGCTGATCTTTCAGTTTCTAGAATTCTTTTAAATTTGAATATTTTCTCATTATTTCATTATTATATTATAAAAGGCTGTATTTTAATTTGGTTAATTTTCTTAAAGAAAACTCTTTTTTTTTCTCCCTCAAGTGAAGACTCAACTGCTACTCTTACTATTGCTGCCGTTTAACAGCGGGAACAGCCGTTTTGTTTTTTTTCTTCTTCTTACTGTATTTTGATACCAAAAAAAAAAAAAACCGGGAGATATTTATATACAAAAAAAAAAAAGAAAAAAAAACATTTCTGTGAATTTACAAGGAAAGGAGACATTTAAAAACAACAAAAAAGGATTTTTTTTATTGCTCTTTTTAATAATCCACCCCCAAAAAAGACGCTTTCATTTTTTTTTTTTTCAAAGTCTCTTATATATTACGTTTTTCTTGCTTCTTCTTTTTCGGCCACGCGCTTTTCAGTTCTGTTTATTTCCTCTAACTTACACCCCCAATCTATTTCCTCGTCTTTTTTTTTTGTTTCCTTCCTTTCTATCTTCCTCTTTACTTTCCTTCTCTTGCTTCGGTTCTTTCTCCTTTTCTTTCCGTCCTTCTAGCACGTCTGACTCTTCTTTCTCTCTGTCTCTCCTTTTTGGAAATAAGCCGTCTTTCTCTTTACCCTCTTTTTTTTTTCTCCGGTTGTTTCCCCTCCTTCTTTCTTTCCGACCGACACGCGCTGCTGTCTTCTCCTCCTTCCTTCAAAATCTCTACCTCCTACTTTTAACCACACGCCGCCACGCTTCCTCGTCCCCTGTCGCTATTTCCATCTCCTCCTTTTACTCCCAGTCTTTCCTATCAATACCAACGCCATTTTCTTTGTACTCAGCAAAATATAATCAATAGTTTGCACCATACTCTAAATATTTTGTATACGGAAACGCTGACGTCGCTTCCATAAGCTTATATTTTCGGAAGTTATTTTTACGACATTCTGGAATCCAAAAAAACAGGTGAGTTATTTTCTTGCCATTTCCATCTTTACTCGTTTGGCCCGTGTAATTAATTTTTTTTAAAAATCTTCCCTTCTAAGACAAGTGAAAGAGAAAGTATACATTTTTTTTTCCTTTACGTATAGGAGCGGATCTTTGCACACACGCTTTTTAGTCTTCTTCATCTGTTAAATCTTTTTTTCTTTTCGATAATTTTAAAAGGTTATATACTTGCCGAAGATTAAATAAAGCATTTTATCAATAAAATAGGAACGAGAAAGAATTCTGTCTCGTCTTCCTTCCTACCCGGCCGCCGATATTTCAGGACGTCCGTTTACGTGGCGTAGCTTTTTGAGGAAAAAAGGCCCTGCTTCTTGTTGATCTAAAATGGAAAAAATAAAATGGTTTGGGGACAAAACTGGAATAAAAAGCTAACAAGTTATAAATATGGAAACTTTTCTCTCCATTTTGTAAGCTTTTAAAAAACGATTGGCAAGAAGTAAAAGCAAGTAAAAATATTTTTCGGCTCTTCTGTTTGTCGGTTAGTAGCCATTATTTCATTTCGTGTAAATATAACTTCTTAGATTAAAATTCCACAAATACTTCCTTTATTTTTTTTATCACCCTTAGAATTCCAGTTATCGAAAATTATTTCCATATATATATAATATATATATATATTTATACATATATACACGCACACACACACACATAACAATAATTCTATCCATTCCAGAACCTTTAAAAAAACCCTCTTATATCGACAAACCGACCTCCCTTTTTAAGAATTAAATTTAGATTTTAAGGGAAAAATAGGTTAACGAAGAAGGAACACTTTTTTTAAAGTTTATTTTTCAGTGAAATTTTTTTTATTTGAAACATTTTTTAATAAAGAATTTACCTTTTAGAAATAGGTATGTTGCTATGGTTATGTCAGATGTAGGTAATACTTTTTCTTCTTTAAGCAAGAAATTGTTCATAATCCATCCAACGTCCAATATGAACACACTGGTGTAGTGGTGTAATGTGCACTTTAAGATTATTTGGTTTTTTTCTTTCTTTTAAAACCCATTAAATTCATTAAAGATTTTGATGCTTGTAGAAGCTGTTGATTTGAAAAAAAAAACTTTTGTTTTTGTTACCTTAGCAACAACCAAACCAACATATGGTAATGGTGTCCTTTTTTTAATATCTAAAAAGTGTCTAATTTTTTAAATTGTATTTTAAGAAAATTATTAATATACTCATTGCTTTTTGCAAAACGAATTAAGATTTTTAGAAAATCCCAATCCAAATTTAAGATTAATGGAATGCAGTGGCTTTTGCAATGCTTATTTCGTATAGCTTTATGAAATAAATGGAAACGATTTAAATGTATTAGATTTATTGTCAGTTTCCTTACAAGTCTTAACTTGAAGAACTAATTTATCACCCCCCCCAAAAAAAAAAAAAAAAAAAAGAATCCACCCAAAACACTCTTTTCAACTTTTTGTCGTTTCTATTTTATGGAAACATTTTTTACGGAAATAAATCACATTTTAAAATTAATAATTGTTGGAACTTAAATGCAAAGAATTGCTTTGTGATCGTGAGGATGATGATGGTGATCGCGTTGTTGCATTATCATTTATGAAAATTTACTTATACCCTCAACCGAACCTCGGTGCTAGTAATTTATAATTGAGAGACTTTTATCTTAGATTCACTCCATTAAAATGAATAAATAAGAATGTAGATTTTTTAGTATTATGTAATAATGTGTGTTCTTGATTTACTGTGTATGCTGCTGCTGCTGCTCAGTGTTAAACTGAACTTGGTATCGTTAAAACAAATGGATTATTATTGAATCTGGGGTTTTATAGCCACTTTTCCAGGGATTTATCTCTGAATGATTACTTAATTATATACTAAAATATATAAATATATAAACATGATCCAAAACTAGAAAACCCATCGCAGACTTTTTTGTTCATTGTTCAAATTTCTGGATCGCTTTCTGGCTTTTTTTCCAAAGCAAGAAGCCATCGACCTAAATGTTATCACTAAAAAATGGTTTCTTCTTTCATCTAAATACGTGATCATTTATGATTGTTTTGAAATTGAAAGCTGGTTTATTAGTAAATATATAATTAATCCCTCATCCTAGTGATATATTTTATTGAAGGGGTATTTCATTAGTAGAATTCTGAAATTGATTTTAAAATTCTATCAATCGATAATCTTAAGAGTTTCATGGGAGACAATTGTGTATTTACCAGACTTACCGACTACATATCAAACCAGCCAGCAGCAGCACTTACGGTATTTCATTTAATTCCATAATAATCTAAATCTTATCTTAAATACTTTATTGGTCTTACAATTTTTGCTGATTTTTTTTATTCTTTATGGCTCCCACTTATCTGAATGTTATGTTGATGCATGTTATATAAACTTGTAGAAATATTTCTTTCCAGTAAATAATCACCAATGAAGACTAGGATGAGTACAGTACACACACACCTAACAAATCAGTAGTCAGTCTTGTTCCTGTCCTGTCTCACTGCTTCTTCAATGCTTCTTCCTCTTCCTTTGACCCTTAGGGTTGCTCTCCCTCTTCCACTCCATTCTTTTCCCCATTCATTAAAGTTTTATTTTTATATCCTTTTATTCTGAATAACATCAAATCAACAAAATAACCCTCCAACAACATTCCTATCAGCCTGGGTCAATGTTCTTTATTCACCGACGATTCCAAACCAAAGAAAGGAAACCAAACCAAAAACCACATGAACAAACCCCCCAAAATATTTTTCTAATCCTGACCGCCTAAACGTAACCCGCTACCCTACAAAATAAATAATTAGATAAAAAATACACTTCTATCTTGAAGTATTTGTATGGGTTTAATCCCGATTTGCTATTTCTGTTTATTTCACTTTCAAAATAATTTTCTTCCCCCATTTGAAATTTAAAAAACTGTTTATTTTGGTATTTTAAGCTTTTGTCGAATTTGTTGGCGAGTGCAATTTATCTCTATCAATTTAAGTATATTTAACCCGTTTTACTTATAAAAGCCAATATATATTGAGATTGAAGCCATTCTGTCTTGATCGAATAATACTTTTAGTTTTGCCTGCCACTTTCGCAAATACTTTATCCTTCTTGACACTGTCTATTATAATCGTCATTTCCGGGAGGGAGCCTCTAATTGGTTTCCATATCAACAAGTTTTATCATTTCATTCAATGATTACCTCAAATTATTGCACCCCCTTATTTTTGATTTATAACATTTTTATTTTTTTATTCATTGTGTGATCGTTGTTAGTAGTAGTAGCTGTAATTGCATTCTTTGCTGCCACCACCGCTAAACGAGCCGCGAGAATGTTTTTATTATTTTCTGATGAATGATAGCTTCTTGTTAATCTCATTTGTACTTATTTCTCTTACAATAGTCGAAAAATAAAGCAAGCAGCTCGTTAAAAATGTGCCCGTCCTAGTCACTTAAGCAGTAAGCACTCGCAGGCAGGTAGGCACAGGTCGTTCGTTGCTGGCTGCGCCTCCACCCTTTTTTGGTGTTGTTGCCTCCTTCTCTTCCTATTTTCCAATATCGATGATGTTACTGACTGTTATTGTGGCGGTGGTGTAGGTGCTCGGTCATCGATGTATCTATGTAGACTTGATGCTGCTGCTAGCAGCTAGTGCCGGTTTGGTAAGGGAATCAGTTGCAGGATGAGAAACAGGGAGGAGGAGGATGCTTATAAAGCGGGCAGAGGAGGAAGAGAAAGAAGAAGCAGGTTTTCATTGGTTCCCAGTTTCTTTAAAGAGCAGTTTTCTCGTCGACGCATTCTCGTGAGGTATTTATTGAGGTCATTGCTAGTGTTGTCATTCATTCAATTATTGATTCCTCTCTCTCTCTCTCTCTCTCTCTCCATCATCAACCTCAGCCTCCTCCTTTTTTCCATTACTGACTGAAGAAAGACTGACTGCACTACAGTGCACTACTACTACTACTACCAAGCCGAGTGTAGTAAGAAAGAAAACTGCGTGCTTGCCTTGCCTTGATTTCTTTCAATCTTGACTCTCTTCCAGTCAGTCAGTCATCATAGTGATACTTGCTCGATACGATCGCTCCTCACTCACGCAATCATTCTTCTTCACTCAATCTCCATAAACGGAACAGTTTTTTTTACCAAATGCAGGTTTGTTTGACCTTCTTCCTTTTTTTTGCCCCCACTAACATTAAATTCTTCTCTTTTCCATATTTAGTTTTAGTTTCAGTTTTAGTTTGTCTTCTTACTTTCACATAGAATTATTTTATTTAGTTTTCATAGTCATCCATGGTAAACCTTTTTTTAAAAAAATATTTCATCTTCCTTTTTCGCCTCTTTATGTTTTCCTCATTCGTGTGCCATGCCCGTTCACTGCACTGTGCACACACACGATCTTTGTCTTTCTGAAATTCAATTCTACCATTTTCAGGACTTCCATATTTTGAAGAAATTTACTTATTGATATTTAATTGGATTATTTCAGTTTCTATCGCAGTGTGTTTTTCCTATTCAAGTTAAGTTGACGCTTTTTTTTTTACAGTTTTTTAAAAATGCATTTAGACCCGCTGAAAAATCTTTTACTATTCAAGTAAAGTCATGTTGTGCACGCTAAAGAAATGATTCCATGCCATGGACTGTTTTCTCTATCCGTAATTCTTTTTTCTTATAGACAAATGATACTACCTGCAACCGGCATTGATTTTGATTTTATTTTCAATTGGTTTTCAGATTACAAAAGCGGATACAATTATGGATTCCCAAATCATACAGCAAAATGGTGGAAACCATTCACCAATATCTACAGGAACACAGATGGATGATAGAGATAATGTAAGCAAGACAAACTTAATTGTCAACTATCTTCCACAAACAATGACTCAGGAGGAAATACGTTCACTGTTTGCTAGCATTGGAGAAGTGGAGAGCTGCAAATTAATCAGAGATAAACCAACAGGTAAGAATATTTTTAGTCTTCACATTTTTTGCAACCTGTATCTTATTTTGCGCTGAAGAAAGGTTCATAGTGCCCAACTTTTATTTCATACTGAAATTTTAAACCGAATATTTTTTATATAACAATTCATAATTTGATTATGGCTTGTTGATCAGTGTTTTGTTTAATTCTCTAGTGACCTGAAAAACTTTTAAAAATGTACTGTTTTTGTAAATAAAGATCAAGCAAAATATTCATAGGCAAGTAAATAAAATAAGTCTCTAAGTTCGAAGCTTCAGGGAAAATCTTCTGGTACTCCTTGGAAAAACTGTACTACTGCACTGCACAAACGCGTTTTCATTTTTTTACAAGAGTAAGAACTTGCAAGGGCCAGGATATGCATGCGTGGAAAATTTCAATTTATTTAATCACAAAGCTTTTTTTGGTTTTCTTTTTAACCCAACCCCGACCTTAATTCTAACCCTTAACTAATATAAAGACGATCACGAAAAAGAGGTGTGTAGAAATAAATCTTCGAAGAAAATGAATTCAGTTGAGTAAAAATGAGCCAAGGAAAATTTTTCCACGTGCCGTAGCTCTTCTCCTTCCTGCTGCAACTGCACTCTTCTAACAGGAACTTAAAAAAAAAAATTGCAGGTGCGCGTGTTTTCTCAAGGAATAGTAGTACCAACCTTTTTCTTTTTATTTGGTGATACTTAAAAAAAAGAAATAAAAAAAATTCAGTGGTCGTGTGTGGTAACTAGCTGGTTAGGGGGCCTTCCTTTTTACTTGCATTTTTTCCGATAAGCGAAGGAAGAATTAAAATGACCAGAATTATCGATCAATTATTTGTATTTTAGCCAAAGAGTCCGACTAATTACTAGATTTCCTCCTAAGTTTAAAGCTTTTCTGGTTTTGACCCCCCCCTCAAAAAAAAAATCAAATCTTTAAAATATATGCACAGTAAACGCTTGTTTATTGAAAATCCTTTTTCCTTGCCTCATGTGCTTAATTATTGTAAAAATAGATACAGATAGAAACGAGAAATACTTTAATTTGTGTTTTATTTTTGTTGAAAATTAACGACGATCAATCCTTCGTTCGGTCGAACATTCAGGTCTTTAGTTATAATTTTTCTCAAAAACCCAAAGCAATAACCATAACCTCGATGATGGATACATTCTTTCCTTACCTTTGTTTGTTAGGTTGGAATGTTGTAGAGACTGATCCCTTTCTCTCTCAGCGAAGAACACCTGAATAGAATGAGGATTTTCGACTTTAAAAAGATTTTTATTATTGCGAATTATGTTTTTTAATTAATAATCAAAAGCTTTTCTTCAGTACATCTACACTTTTTCAATTTAAGTTTCCGAGCAAATTATAGGATGATGACTGTGAATGACCTCGTTTCCATGCAATAATTAGTAATAGTGTGCTCTCTCTGTGCCTGTCATGATGCTATGGTGTTTTACGCAAGAAGACTATTGAATTGCACACACATTATTAACTGCACTGACGGTTGGTTGTGTTCCCTGCACTAGCGTGTACCGTGCCCACTGCCCCTCCCCTCTCTACCGACTTGAAAGATTTGATTTTCTCTTTACAGGGGAGGGGGTCCCAAAATTTTTAATTATCATTGCATTCATACTCATTTAACACTGACTGTTGTCGGCAAGTAAGCTGTCAGTCTTTGTGCACTGCTAGTGCTGTAGTGCTGCACTGCATTATCATCATGCATGATTTGATTTTCGTGTCTGTCTGTTGACCAGAATCTATAAACATTTGCATCAAGCCTGTCAGTCCGATGGAATGAACTAAATTTTGCATAATGTTCTTTAAGAAAAACGCGAAAATGTTGATAAAATTTAATTTCTCATGGAAGAATTAAGATTCTAAAAACGATTGTTGTAGGAACGCCAGAAATGATTTTATAGGAAATCTAAATGATTCACTCAGGAGACAGAAATTAGCCTCCTTCCAAATATTTAATTACTAAAGAAGACACAAAAGTAGAACAAATACTGAATTGTAAGAGATATTTTATGACTAAGAACAATATTTTCCTTAGATTGTTTCTTTAATGTAACCCATTTTGTTTATGTGGAGAATTATAGAGAAAATATTGTGAGGAATGGAAATAATTTTCTGAAATTTTAATTAAAAGAATAAAAATTAAAGAATCAGCCCTCAATGTCTGTCAAAACAATACCAGGCAGCAGTAGGAGGAGCAGTCAGTCACAGCACACTTTCTAAATTATGTGAAAAAAATCGTTAATTTAGAAAAAAAGTGAAGTTATTAAATTAAAAATGAAATCTAAGCTTTTTATTTTGACATCAATGTTCAATGCAATAATTGTTATTAATGCAATTTTAATCAAATAAGCTTTTATTAAATTTACTTCTTTTTATTTCTAATTTGAAATATTTCAGACGTGATTTGAGTACAAGCAACAACATTAATTACTGAAAATGTCTTTTTAGCCTGCTTGAAGAAATCCTAATATTATTGCCTTCTGTTAAGGCTATAAATCTGCAATTGAATTAATCTTCTAAACTCCATATTTGTTTCATCTGTCTCTACTTTCACTTTTACTTCTCTTTCATTATTGATGATGCCATAAACTTGTATTGCTTAAATATTTTTCTTTTTCGAATCGTTTTAAATCTTAATGTTTGGAAATCTTAGAAATAAAATATAATAATTTTAAAATGTGTGTGAAAACATTTTGCTGATTGAATTTGTAACCCTTGCTGGATCCGCTCCTAACCTACTAGGAAAAGGGTGAACCTTTCAATGTATTGTAGCGACCGGCATCAACCAAGCTCATTAAAATCTATTAAAACCCATTATTTCGGAACCATTATCTTTGATGGTTAAGATGGTTAAGAATAATTTAAATGAACCTAAAACTTGTTTAAATATTAAGCATTTTGGACAAAATGCCATTTTTTAAAGTAAATTATAATTCAAAACGCCAGTTAAGGTGAAATACTTTCAATATTGGTATTTTTAGCTTTATATTTTTTTCCCCAAATAATCTGTATCAAACTTTACATTTTTCCTAAATAAATTCAAATTTTTTTTTTTTCAAAAATATTTTTACATCGTCCATAAATTTTGGTATAATTTCTCAGTTCTAATATTTTTAATGAGCCATTCCTTAATTTTTCTTTATATTTTCCTCGGAATATATTTAATCAGAATCACAAGGAAAAATTATATACTGAAAGAATTTCATTAACTTTGAAAGATTTAGAATTAAAAAAAAATCATTAAGCATGAAAAAGCGCTTGAAAAAAATGAGATTAAATAGTTGCAATTTTTAAAAGTGATTAAAATTCTCGAGAGTGATTATGCGCCCACGTGATTTAAAAGAAAAAAAAAGCAATGTGATAAAATCTATTGATTAATAGTCGGTGATGAAACTTCAAGTGATGAAAAGTCCCTACGCCAACACCAATAAGTTTGATATCCAACAATTTTCACACTTTAAAAACACACACGCCCTCACACTAAAAAAAAAAATAATTACATTCAAATTTCGGATTTCAATCTTCCATTTCGAAACCAGGCAGTTTTTTTTTTCTCAATAAGGAAATAAGTAATGACTTTTTTTTTTTTTAATTCAAGGCACAAATGAGAGAGGAGGGCGGGTGTACGTAGGCATTTAATAAATTATATATAATATGAAAAAGTCTGTTCTTTACTTAATAATCTGAACATTTTGTATTGGTTGATTAGATAACTTGATTTTTGGTAAATTTTTAAATTCAGAAACGTGAACAGCTTTTAAAAATAATGAAATTTGCTGGTTGCTTGAAGCATCAACATAAGTTCTAGTCTTGTAATAGAGGAACAAACGAATTATAAAGTACAAACAAAAAACAAAAAAGCGGTTAAAAAAACTTTTTGCCTATCAGTTTTTTAATTTTTGCACTTGCTGGCACTGACTGCCCCATGATTTGCAGCAGCAGCCGCGGTCAGCACAGCACTGACACAGGCAGTAAGTTCACAAAGAACCTTAAATATTTTAACATTTAGCAAAAATAGTGTAACTGAAAATTTTTAAGCCAATTTATCCCATTAGAAGAAAACAAAATATTTTGGAAAACTAATTCATATCAACTTTTAGTCGTAAATTCTTGGAACTTTTTATTAATTTCAAGCCAATAAAATGAACTTTTAGAAGTTAACTTTTGTCAAAATCATAACGATTTAATGATTTAAATAAAATTATTTTGGGTATTGATCCGAAATGATAATCATTACTAATTTTCGATATTTTTTAAAATCCCAATTAAAAAAAAGAAATAACGTACAAAACTTGTGTTGTTTTTAATTGATGATTTTGAAACCGTAACCTAACTTTTATTTTATTTTTTGGTTCTCTCCAATTTATCGTACCATTGTTTTCAGTGGCGTGCGACTGGACTATTGCCGGATAACCATTCATTACTTTTTTTTTTTTTTTTTTTTTGAAATTTTGTCACAAGTTGTATATGTAGATGCATTTAGTAAAAAAAAATTATCACGAAAATTCTTATGCCCTCAGGGGCCTAAAATGGGTAGAAAAAAACAACCCTAAATTGGCCAAAAATGACACTTTTTGATCCATCCATTAGAATTTTCCGAAACTTGGCCAAAATGTGGGATGAATTGTCCCAAAAGTATTTCTGAACGTGACAAAATTCTGGTTTGCTAGGGCTTTTTTGGGGCTAAAAACTTCCCTATTAGTGGCTATTTAACGTCTCTGCCCAAAATATCATTGTCTTTTTTATGCACCATTACTGGGCACTCACGGGGGCCCATGCACCTTCCATTTTTTAAAAATAAATTAGTGATAATTATTTCATGTGTGATGATGATGATGGGAGTTTATAAGGCAAAGGCACTATGAAAAGTGAAAGAAAATCAAAGCCGTAAATGTTTTTTTTCTCTCAATTATTAGGCTGTTTAAATTTTCTAAACACTTTTACTCAGTATCTATGGTTGTTTTACGCCTAATTTCATTTGTATTCAAACTTTCTAAAAAATATTTAACCTGAATAGAAAAATATATTTATAAAAATCTATATTAAATGAAAATCACTAAAACCTACAAAATAATAAATTAAATCTGAAAAAAGAATTCCTGTTAATCTTTTTCAAATCTTTAATTCCGGAGGAGGCAATGAAAAAGATAAGATATTTGAAAGAATCATCCTTCTTCTCTCCCCCCCCCCACTTTTTTTATGGGGATTTATTTTAATTGTTCCTAACTTCTGAGATCTTTATGATGTTAGAAATTATTTCCAAACGAATTATTCTTTATTTATCGGTAAAATATACAAGTAAAAAGCACACACCCCTTTTATTCCCATAAAATGCATTTAAAATTTTTTTAAGAACAAAACTTGATAATTAAATAACAATTGTCGACAAGTTTTACATATTTTTTACTTCGGAGTTTCAGAAGTAAAACAAAAAATCTTTAGGTTGGGTCCAAGAATTACATTGTGTAAACAACCAAAACTGCTCTTAATTCTTCGAACAACCTGTTATGGACAAACAAAACACAAGTAACGTATTAATATGGACTAATCTGTGCAGTTGTCTTGTTTGAAATATATTTAAGAAGACCGATTGCCCCCTACCCCCCACAACAACCAACAAACCTTTTTCCCCTTCTACCTTACCTGTTTGTCTGCTTTATAAGTGAATGAATGAACTAAATGAACTCTTGGGTAAAATGTACATAATGTGTTAACCGACCGTCGGCGAAGCCACTCTCAAAATAATGAGTCCTCCCCCCCTCAACCTAACAAGTGACAACCTACGACCCATTTCCTTTCTTCCTTGTACAGTCGATTCTTTTACCAAGTTGAATCCCTGTTCTAATTTCGATTAAAAAAAGTGCGCCTCTTAACCAATTGTGCTTTTTAGTTAAAAAAAAAAAATATTGCTTGCTTGAAAATTTTAGTTATTGCTCTGCCAACTTAAACAACCAATACTAACTGAAATTGGTGTCTATTTGTTGGAGTGGGGGGGGGTTCGTCATAAACAACAAAAATCTTTTTGATTTAGCTTTTACTGTTGTTTCATGACAATTTTGATTCTACAGCGTGGTCAAAAAGATTAACATTTGAAGGAAGAGAAATGTATGTATATAAGCAGAGAGCAATAAACATACAAAGGCCACCCTGAAAAATGTATTTTTCATAAACTTTCCGAGTTTTATTCAGAGAACTAAAGATTCGGATAGTGACTGATTGATAGGATCACCGATCACCGTGGTGATAGTAGTATTTTCAATGATCTAGAATTAATTGATCGGATTACCATATCGTTTTTTCTTCTCTTTAAAATTTTACTTGCCTTTTTTACCACCTTGTTACATGGAGAAGTTAGGAAGTTTTCCAACGACCCACCAAACAGCAAGTGTGTGCACACTCATACGCACCTTTAACAATCAAACCCCAAACTAAATCAACTAACTAAATATTGGATGCCTAAATCGTTTTTGTGTTTGTGTGCCTTCTTTTTCCATGGCAGAATTTCAAGTCTCTTTGTATATATCGAAAATACCAATCCATTTAATAATACTTTAAATATTATTACAGGTTGGAGCTAAGTTATTTTTTTTTAATTATTAAATTGACCTACGTGAATGAATGAATAATTGACGTCTCTTCACTGTTAATTTCTGCAATTTTTAAAATTTATTCAATTTCATTTTAAATTCGTTATTTTTTTTAAGAAAGAAATATTTGGTAATTTTAAGAATATAACATTGAATGAAATTTGAAATATTTTAATTTTGATATATTTTTCTCGTTATTTGATCGGTCTAAATGTTACTCCCCCCGGCCCCGAAGAAAACTACTGATAATAAAATTGAAGTGTATTAATTAAAGTTTGGGGATTATTTTATTTGCTTATTTATAAACAAATTTAATAGTTAATGTCCAAAGTAATTAATGGAAAAATGAATGGGTATTTTTTCCGTCGTTTTTAAAATCTAAAGTTAACCCATTTAAACCCTAAAGAACCGATCTGCCATGGCAAAAGAAGACACGCACGCGCAACGATATTTCAACCTCCACGTTTGGACCAATGGACCATGTCTTAGCAATATTACCAAGTAGTCACTCAGCCGTTCTATTAAAGAACCATATTAGCGTCGAACTGTCTGTGTGTCTTTTCGCTTTTGGTTACTAAGGCCGATATATCGGCCCTTTCGGGTTTAAATGGTTAAATGTTTTTCGATTTAATGAAATGCTGAGAAGTCGTCGAAAATCGATTGAAAAAGAAAGGGAGAACTGAATAGAAATTTATTTTTTTGGAAGTGAAATTGAATTAAGCGAAAAAAAAGTAATTATTTCTTATTAAGTCCCAAGTGGTGATCAATGATCTAGAATTAATGGTAAGCAGTAAAATCCTTCCTTCTTCCTTCAGCGCTTAAAAAGTACGTTTTTTGAACTTTTTTCTCCTCAGGGAACTTTCTCAGCAGCGTTCCATCCAAAGGAAGTACGTACTCACTCCTCCTAATTTCTGCCTTATTTTGACATCTTGTCTTGTGAATAATTGGGTAGATTGTGGTGTTTTATTTTTGTGTTTTGTTATTGTTGTTTTTCTATTTACTAATTGAAATTGATTCATTAAAAAGTGAAAGTTGACCTACCAATTACCTAAAGCTACTGCTGAGTGAGTGAACTCAGTCAGTCACTGCTATGGGCATGCATAGCCTGCAGCCGGCTCAAATCATTTCAACATTTTGTTCAATCAAAATAAGTTTTTATTTTTCGATTCCAATTTCTTTAATTACAAGAACCATTTATAATCACCTTTCTTATAGTTTACCCCCCCCAAAAAAAAAAAAAAAAACAAAACAAATCCAAACAAAAAAAAAACTTTAGTCTATTTAGGAAAAAAAAAACAAAAAAAAAGCGTTTCTATCTGCACACACACATTCACACACACAAAAAGCAATTGAATACTTGTTTGTAGTTTGTGTTTATAATTGACTGAATATTTTGTCATTAGATTTAAGTGTTTGATATTCTTGCATGATTTTTATTCTGCTTTTTAAGTAATTTTTCTAATTTTGACAATATTCACCTGGTGGGGGACTGGGGGACTAAATTTTAACTTTTAATTCTATAGTTTTTTAATGTTTTTATAAGCTTAATTTGAATATTGTTCTGGAGTTCTTTTAGCTTTTATACAACTTTATTTAAGAATTTGATCTGGAAACTTTATTTTGGTTTAACTAAATAAATTCTAAAATCCCAGGTAGAATCCTGATTTCCCCACCAGCTGTTACCACTTTGTTCTGATTATGTGTATGTAATATGTATATATGTATATTTATATATATGTATATATAATGCACATACACCTTTTGCACTTACTTAATTCAGTACTAATACTTCATACAAAATTATAACCCAACTGGGAAAGAATCTTGCTTAATTTGAATTTTCTATGTTAGCAGGTTATAAATATATATATATATATATATATATATATAGGCAGACATTGAATGTCACCAATTTCTTCTAAGAAAAATGTTAAAACTTCATAATGCTTTGTCTTTCCCAGTTGAAAAAAAAAAAAAAAAGTAAACCATTATTTTTTTTCTGTTTCAATATTACTTTTTAAAATTATTTATTTTTTTTACTTTCAAGTTTTTTGCTTAAATTACTGATACTTTGACAACTGCTTTTATTCATTTTATACATTCAAAGCTACTTTGTACAAAATTTGACATTCTTTTCAAATGTGTATGATTAACAAAAATCTTTAATTTTACTTTATTTTATTTTTTTAAACTTGGTAATAGTTGATAAATCTCTTAAATATTTTATATCCACTTCTCGTTTTAGAGATGACATGGTTTATTTTTTGGCTTTTCTTTTTCTACACAATTGATTTGATCTGTGTTAGAAATTTATAAAAAAAAAAGTAAATTTAAAAATTTTTTTTTTTTATTCATAACTGATTAATTTTTGGGTTTTAATTTTCAGCAATGAACACACTGAGGCAAAATGATATAGATCAAGGATTGCCGGAAACAGGTATTTGATGAATCTTGATATTCAAAGAAGTATTAGAATATTTTTAATTAATGCATTCTCATAAAAGAATATTAAGACTCCTAAAATTGATTTTAAATAGATATGACTTGGCATTTTTTTTCTCTCAAAACATGAGAATTATAAATCCTAAAATTTGGATTTTAGAGAAAAAATATGGCAAATTAAACACCAGTGATGTACATGATATTTTAGCATTAGATGTTTTCCTTGTTTTGCTTTTGTATGAGTAAATTAGGATTTTGATGAAGATTATAGATAAAAATTATAACATTTTGAAAATAGCTTATTAGAAAAAATTATTTTTCTTCATATAAGTAAATACTTAAGATTTTTAAGATATGCCAGTCGTTTCTTTGAAATCTGAATTTTGTAAGCTTATTTATAATTTGGCTACCATTTATTTGTTTACCTTTTTTTTAACACCTGCATTGATTGTATTAGCCTATTTGAAATTTCATTTGAAATATTGGTTAAAAAAGTTTTTTATAAAAAAATAAACAAAACATTCAGTTGAATATTAATTCATGTCAGAGGTTTATAATTCAAAAGTTTATAAAATTAATGCAAAGTACAAAATATTTAAATTTTGTCTCTATCATATGAATATTTTAATTGCCATATTTTTTCCTGAATAAAATTGACGTTCTTCAGACACATGCACACACATACTATACAGATTGAGATTTTAAATCTGAACTAAAACCTATGGTTCCTATTATTTCTATCGATTTTAAGATTGCTAATGGTAGCAATTCTGATAATGTATTATTTTGGGAATCGGGTTCTTTCTAGATTCAGATTCAGCTGGACATTTCATACCTGGAATGTTTTGCTTTTTCTTCATATGTGACTTTGATATTTCTGTCATGAATTCATTTTCATATTTTGGAAATACTATTTCAGTCACCCAAATTAGCATTTCCATTATGTTAATAGATATAATCTTTATTTTCTATGGAAAGTTGTGTAGGACATATATTTTCTATAGGTTTGTGTAGATATATGTGTATTAAATGAGATATCTCTGCAGCACTTAAGCAAACCTTTTTTTTTTTATGAAAATCAAATCCTAATTCTTGCATACAGATGCAAAGGAACGTTTAGATGTACAAAACTGTCTTTTTTTTATTACTTGATTTGCATGAACATTTTCTTTTGATATATTTTTTTTTAACTTTTATTTTTATAGCATGGAGATCTTCTGTTTAACTTATAGTTTATAATGAAGCAGCATTTTCTATTTTAAACCCATTGTTTTGGAGCCTATTGTAAATTTTGACATCTTGTAAAAAAAAAATTAATATCCAATTATATTATTGATCTTTTAACAAAGTAATTACTGAATTCTTCTTTTCAAGGAAAATTTCTCTTTTTTCACCATAAAACTCTCTGTTGCTTCCTGCTCTGTGCATGTGTGTAAACGAGGATTTAATTCTAAGGCAAATGTAATAATTAGGCATGAGATTTAGAACAAACTTAGGTAGATGTGTAAAAGATCTACCTATATGTAGAATCCAAGAAAAAAGTCTAGATTAGTTATCTGAATTTTTCAAATAATTTCTTGATTTTTTTTAGCAATGAACACAATGAGACAGAATGATATAGATCAAGGAACACTGGAATCAGGTATTTGATGTCTTAATATTCACAGGAGTGTCGCAATGATAATTAAAACTCTAATCTCTTAATCCATTTCATAGCTGTCATTAAAGAATTATTGATTTTACATTAATTATACTAAAATAAGTAAATAATAGGAATTTTAATAAGTGTTATGCATCTCCTTTGTATCTAATGCATTTTATTTGCATCCACTGCCTTTCATCTTTAAGAAATATTGTTAGTTTATGCATCATATAACTTTCCCCCCACATTTTAATATATTTGGATAGTATTTAGATCAATATATTTCGGCTTCAAATGTTAACAGTTCTTTTATGTAAGTTGCATAGCATTTTAGACTAACTATAATAAGCTCTTTTGTGTGAATACCTTGTCTTTTTAGTAAAATTGAATTAATGAAACTTAGTGTATGACCAGTTTCTTTTGATTTTCTTAAACACTTCAGTTTTAAATCTTGCTTTATATATATATATATATATATATATATATATATATATATATAAATATATACTTGAAATTGTAGAGACTTAATGTGGATTCATTTATTTTTTAATCTTTCATTGTCAATTGAATAAAATAGAACAAATTTTCTCCTTTCATTCTTTGCTTTGATTAAAAACTCTTTGCTACAACTATTCAAGCTTTATTTTGATTTGTAATTAAGAGTAAATTTTTGTTTTCTTCCCTAAGTTATGCATGTTATTTTTGTTTACTCTCATTTCAATAAAACAGAATTATTAGGATTTAATGATTATGCCTTATCCAGATTTCAAATCGGAAAATTACTTATTTGACGGGTTTTTGTAGAATCTGTATGCAAAAAAAAAAATCTAAAATTTGCTAAAACATTTGTTAATACAAATTGTATGGTGACTTGAAGTACTGTTTCTTAGATTTGAAAAAAAATTGTTTTATATAAATTGAAATTTTCACAAGTCCAGCTGTTTCTATTTTATGTCTAAGCAAAAGGGAATTTTAGGCTGACACAATATATAAAAGGCTATTAAAGGGTTTTCTTTAACTATTGATAGTTTCATTTTTTTTATGTTGATATTTGGATTTGTTTGCTTTATATTAGTATAAAGTTTGTGCAATGACTTAATTTCTTATGTATTCATTGTCTCTGAATATTTACTTGGTGGGCAGCACTGAATATATACATCTGATCCCCACTTCAATTGTAAACTCTAATCCTTCTGATACCTAATAAATATAATTGGAAAGGTTTGAATCTTCATCAAAACTTTATTAAATATATCTGTTTAAGGCATAGTATTTCTAGCAATGGTTTTAAATTTGTAATTTATAACACTTATAAAACTAGGCTTTGCACTCAGTTGATATTTTATAATGCGAGTTATTTTATTTTCAGGTCAAAGTTTAGGGTATGGATTTGTTAACTACAAATACCCTAGTGATGCAGAAAAGGCTATCAATACTTTGAATGGATTAAGATTACAGAATAAAACAATAAAGGTGAGTAGTATTATATGACAAAAAGCTGGGTTTTCTGCACATTTGGTTTATAAAATTTAATGATTTTAACCCCTTAGAATTGATGTTGTAGTTAAAGGAAAAAAAAAGTATTGCTGACTTAAAGTATTTCTTGGAATACATAAGTTTTCACTCCAAGTCCAAATATAAATGTAGATGACTGATAAACTTTGTTTTTCTTTTCTTTTTTTTCTTTTAAACTTTTTTAAACTTATTTTTCTTTTTTATTTAATTCTTTTACTTTTATTATGCTTGAACTCTAATTGAAATTGCTAAATAACTATTTTGATTTTGTTTCAATTTTTTTTTCCTTATTTCTTTTTTTTTTTTTTTTTTGTCTTTTGTTGTTTTATATTTTTAAGACTCTTTTTTAATTTCAGGTTTCATATGCCCGACCAAGCAGTGAAAGCATAAAAGGGGCAAACTTGTACATAAGTGGCTTGCCAAAGTCTTTCACTCAATTGGACTTGGAGAAATTGTTTTCTCAGTGTGGATTCATAATAACATCCCGAATTCTTTATGACAATAACACAGGTACTGACTGGGGTTTTTATTAACCACCTTCACTAATTATTTTTAGGTGTCATATGCAAGACCCAGTAGTGAAAGTATTAAGGGAGCTAACTTGTATATATGTGGGTTGCCAAAGTCAATGACCCAGCAAGATTTGGAGCAGTTGTTTTCGCTGTGTGGGAAGATAATTACATCTAGAATTCTTTATGATAGTAATACAGGTTAGAGTTTTAAATTTGTCCTCTGCTTGCTTAAATTGAGTTTCTAACGTGCACTGGTTATTTGTTTTGTTGCCTTTTTTTTTTTTTCCTTTTCTTTTTTTTTTTTCTTTTATTAAATAAAATCCGGACTTCATGTATTTTAAAATTGCATGAAATTTTATTTTGTTTCTTGCAAGTTGGATGTGAAAGGTTTCAGTGCATGATTTACTACTCAAATTCGATCGTTTCTTAGAAATTAACTTTAAAAATCTAAGATTGGCTCTAAATGGTCCTTTGAATCTAGATTTCATATTATGGCACCTAATTAAGGCATCCTCCCGCTTTTGCTTACTCTTCTGATTTAAATTTGTCAAATCTTGCCTTGTATAGCGGCTTTTTATGATAAACAAGAAACCATGTGCATGTCTGCTATCATTGAAAATGGCGCATGCTTGTGATAGTGATCTTACCGATTCAGATTAATCATGCACAACCCTTATTGGTTTATCAGCTAATTTATTCTCATCATTACTATCTTCAATTCTTGTTTGAAAATTTCCAAGCCTAATACTTGAGCTAGTTTTTTTTTTATAGCCTTCAAATATCTTGGATGAATGATAATAAAAATATGGTTTTATGACATTTTTAATTTTATCTCTAGTGGCTTTTGTGTTCTAGATACTTGACATTTTATTTTTATTTAGATTAATAAAGTTACATGAACTCAATTTTAGAAATTTCTGGAATGAAAGATCAGATTTATAATGGTTTGAGATTTCACTTGTTCAATTTTATCCAAATTCTCTGTTCTTGTTTTCTCGTACTTTTATTCATTTCTGTTTTAAATAGGTTTTATGTGTATGAAAGTGTCTTTCTCTTTCTGTTTCTCATTATAGCTATGAAATATTTATAATAGCTGGCTCTGCCTGCTTGGGTAGCTATGGTAATGCACCTTACTTATTCTCTGGATTTAAAAAATTTTTTTTTTTTAGGTTCCCCACCCTAAAACAATTTAACTTTAATTTAGATTAAGTTCTCTTGTGAATTTTTCATCTAGCCAGACTTAAATTTTAAAGGTTTTCTTGGTTAAATTACTTTTTTTTGGTTTAAAAAAGATATAAAAATAGTACATTATATCTTCCCTGTTGAATATATTGATCAACCCAACTTGATGCTGCATTAAAAAAAAGGTATTCCTGTTTTTAGTTTTATTCATGGGTTCTTGACTACATGACTGTCAACATTTTTCAATTTATTACTGCTTTGATTTTCAATTTGAAATGTTTTTAAAGAATTGGCTACTATATTTTGTTTGTAGAATTTTAATTCCTTATTTTATCTTTTTATTTTACATTAAATGCTGATTGTAAAATTGTAATCTTATAGTTATATTTTACTTGCCACTTATCAAAACCTGATTAAAAAAAAAAGGAAAAAAAATTCTAAAGTTGAAAGAAAAATTTATATGAAATATTTTGTTTAACCATCTCCAGCTGCAAAAACATTTTTTCTTTCATGTTTTGCAGTCTTACTTTAGTACAAAGCTCATCTACTGTGCTTACAAACCATCAAAGCTTATATTTAATTGGTTATTAAAGAATTGATCCTAAAACTATTTCGTAGTTTAGATTTTTTTCCCAATTTCATATATTAAGATTTATCCAATTTTTGAAGTTTTCCTGGTCTTAAATATACTAGTTTAAATTGTTATTGTAAATAAGCTGTATTTTTTGCCCAGGGTTATGTTATTAATAAGTAATAATGGAATTTTATTTTAAAATTAAATTTTAATGAATCGGTACAATTTAAAATAAATCTCCAGTAGTTTGATATATACTTATTTTTATATTCTCTTTTCTAGTATTAAAATTTTGCTATAAGATCACGAATTAATATTTCTGAATATTATCAATAATAGAGGGATTAAGATATTTCTATAAAAAAAAATTTACTTCACATCAGTCTGTTAATATTAGGATAAATGGGTAAAAATAGTCACATGAATTACTTAATGACATTCTTATTTTTCTAAATTAGGGAAAAAATTATTCAAAGTTTTTAAAACTTTTTTTTATCTTCTTGCTCAGGTTTATCAAAAGGTGTTGGCTTCATCCGATTTGATCAACGAATTGAAGCTGAAAGAGCTATTCAGAAATTGCATGGTACAATTCCTGAAGGAGCAACTGAACCTATTACCGTAAAATTTGCTAACTCACCGAGCTCGAATAAAAATGCAGTACCGCTAGCCTTGGCAGCTTCATACTTATCACCAAGCCGGCGAATCTTTGGTCCAATTCATCATGCTGCTGGAAGATTCAGGTTTGTTTTTTTTTTTGTTTTGTTTTGTTTTTTTAGCTTTGTTATAGTAAAAAAAAATCATGTCTTTATTGGTAAAATTTATGCTGAAATAGAAATTATCTTTCTGTTTGCTATTTACCTTCCACGTTTTTGTAAACCTGAAAAAATTATTAATCCAAACTTTTCAAAACTTGTATAATTAACTAAAGCACATTATGGTTGAATGTACTTAAAATACTTACAGTGAATTTACCATTATTTCATTAAATGTATTTTTGGTAATTAAAAAAAAAATCAATATAAATTTTTTTAGGTATAAACAGTTTTGCACCAGGTTTTGTTTGTCCTTAATAAAGTATCATAGTGAGATTTGTTTACCTTAGAAAAAATTAATATTTAAATTATGGTACATATTGTTTTCAAATGACAATTCCTATGACCAATTTGCTCATAAAAGATGCATGTTTTTAAAAGTTTCTCACAATAGATATGTATATACATATATATATTATGTCTATTTATGTTCACTTAATGAATTTTTTTTTGAAAATTTAAGGAATTACATGCATTTACTGTTATTAGACTATCATTCTAAAACTAATAGTTAAAAAAATAAAAGGCCTGTTTTAGAATTAATTTTAGTAAATAAAAAAAAGAATGTTAATATTACTTTTTAAATTTCCATATGAATAGCAAGCAATTAATGATATTCTTATTTGTTTAACCTGTAGTATTCAGAGAAAAATAAGTCATAGAATTTTTTTCTTTTTTTTACTTTCATGTGATGGCAATTATATATCTAAAATTCTTTTATTTTAATCATATATCAACTTTTTTTAACCAAATTAATTTTTTTTTCTAATTATTTTTCTCTAAACCTTTTTAGGTATTCACCATTAGAAGCTAGTCTACTGCCAGGAACAATACTTCCAGGAAATGCTCTAAATGGAACTGGATGGTGTATTTTCGTATACAATCTCGCCCCAGATACTGAGGATGATGTACTGTGGCGTTTATTTGGTCCGTTTGGAGCCGTGCAAAATGTAAAAGTGATCAGAGATTTCCAGACACAAAAATGCAAAGGCTATGGGTTTGTTACAATGACCAATTATGAAGAGGCATTGATGGCAATACAGACACTCAATGGATTCTTACTTGGCACACGGGTGCTACAGGTATCATTCAAAACGAATAGTCGTAAATCCTAAGACATGGAGAAGAAGAAAGTAACCTGAAGGACCCCTAGTCAGAGATGTGGTCATAGATGTGGACTTTTTTGCTGGTGTATTCTATGCCATGTGGCCTAAAAGTCATCAGCCATATGAGGCATAAAGATTTTAAATTCAAACACCATATTATTCTGGAAGTGAAAGCCATTTGTGTTCATATCAGCATAATTTATTTAATTCTGGTATATATTATTTTGACTTATTTAATGACTTTGTCCCATAGTTTAACTTAGTTTAAGCAAACAGGCAGATTGGTATTTTGTTTGTTTGTTCTTTTTTCTTTTTTTCTTTCCTTTTTTTCCCCCTTTTCTATTTTCTTTTTTTTCTTTGCATTATTTATTGTTTTCAAAGTGTTGCATCACTAGTTGTCAGTATTACAGTTTCATTCTGTTATTTCCATCTTTCGTTATTTTTGTGGCTCACTAATTTATCGTTATTAAATTTTTTTTTTCCTTATTTTGTCTGTTTGTTGCTTTATTTTATTTTATTGCATGATGCTTTTTCACTAAAAGTATGCCTTTTCTGTTTATTTAATCATAAAACTGCTTTTTTTATTTTATTTTTTTTTATCTTTGTGTTTTGAGAGGAATTGTTTGCTTTAGTAACTTTTTTTTATCTTCTCTTTTGCTCTCTTTTTCTTTCTTTTTTTTTTTTTTTTTTTTTTAATCTATATTTCCAGCTGTATAAATTACCCATGTAGTGATTTTGACATTCAAGTTTGGTGAACTGTGACAGTCCATATAAGTTTACTAATTACTTACATTGTCTTTTTGTTCCCTTCCTCTCTTCCCACCCCCTTTTGATATGTGCAAAATGTGATCTCATTAACTTAACTGGCTGACCACATCCAGTGACAACTTATTGTAATTTTCTTTCATCCTCATGAAAATGATGCATGACATAAAAATATAATTACAGCTGCTACCATGACATAATATTAATCATTTTAGCCTTTTACTTCTCCTCCATTAGCTAAACAATTATGAACTTCAAGAGGGCTCAACCAAATAAACAGAAAACCTGAATAAAGCAAATGATAAGAAACTGTTGGGAAGTAGTGTTCTGCTCCTCTAGTTAATGGCTCCAATGTTTCAAGATATTCCTATTACTATGCTGTCATCTGGCATCCGTCCATAAGAATTTCTAAAGAAAAACCCTTTTTGGCTGACTGTCAATTTCTGAAGTTTGTCTTTCATAGGACATGTGCAGACACGTACACATACACAAAGTTTAAGTTATTTTTCATTAAGGGCTGGTTAAAATTTTCATATCAACACTGTGATTTTTAGAACACCTACACACACACACATTCACTTTGAGTCAAATCTTTTCATTAGTCGATGGTCCCACTAAATTCTCATGATATTTTGACAACTGATAGTTTGTCTAGTTGAGTAGGGAAGTATTCTTAAAAATATCAAGAGTTGTATCTTTGATAATTCCTTAACATCAAATTACTGCCTTAGTTAATCAACCACAACTGTAGCCACTTTGGTTTATTGGATGGAATAATCAGATGTCTATTAGCTCTTTGGAGTTTAATTTATTTATATTCCTCTGAATGGGGGATAGACTGTTGAATATAACTAATTTTGTTTACTGATTGGGATATGCTTCATTATATGCATGTTGTCCAAACATACAAGTAGTAAGCATTGTTTATATCACTATTTGAATTTAAAAAGCAGATTGGGGTCTTCAGTAATAAGTTCCCCATTAATAAAAAATATTCATAGTTATATTAAGGAAAATAGTCCATACTTCAAAACCATCTCATGAGTGATCACTCTATCCCATTAGAGGACAAGAAACCAAATTCACTTCTAGCATTCCAAAAATCTTGTAGCCACTATTTGGTTACTTTTTAAACTTCAAATTATTTATGCTTTTAGTAAGTTTCCTAAATACACAGAACTACTTCCCTTCTATTTGCTGATAAATAGTTTCTATTTTCTTTATCACAATGGTTTGAACTCTGTTACTTTTTTTTCTTGCTTCTTGAAGTATTTATATTCTGCTAGTGACTTGTTGCTGTATTTAAATCAAAGCCATATACTTTTCACTTTCTAATATATTATAATTTTTCTTTTGTGTCTCTTTTTTCATTTTAGGGTGTAATGTTTTATCACTTTGATAAGGTGACTTACCATGCGCCTAGTTCTAAATGCAATGAAAATATCTTTCTATGAGAAGGTTTCTATTTTGTCATTTATTCACATCTTGCATATTTAATTTTCTTGGTAGTAATTTAATTTTTTGATAGTTTACATACAATATTTCAATTTTAATGATTGTTATTTCAAACCTGGTCTATTTTTGAGCTGTTCAGACTTGTTTTTTTCTCTATAATTATTACAGATGTCTTTAAAGATATTTCTTAGTTTTTAATACATATACCTAGAGCTTAGTGTTTTTCCTTTGGCAATAGTGAAAAAGCATTCGTATTTTATTTGTTCTCCAATATTTCCTAAAATTGCTGCTTGATTCAATTCTGGATGAAGATTTTTAAAACTTGATTATCAATTGACACTGAACAGCTTTTTGCTTATTTATCCTAAAAATAAATTAATCATTGGGTTCTTTCATTAATAAACTAAAATTACACAAGCTTCTGATTTCTTTTAAAAAGTTTATAAATTTTCTATTGACACTGAATGAGTGCTTCCGTCTTTGGGAAATGCACTTAATGATTGGTTAGTTGTTTACATTTTATGATCTGTATAATTTTTCTTTTAATGTTGAATTTAAATGATTATGAAAATAGATTGTTGAAATATTACTGATAATCTGGAAAGAAGAAAAAATGAAATGACATTCTATTTCTCAAATCAGTGGTTAATATTTCATGCCTTCAAATATCAACCAGATATGTCTTCTTGCTTTAATAATAACCTTTACACTTTCACAGGTTTATTGAAAAAAAAAAAACACTCAAATGTTTTCCTTTAATCTGCTGGCAATATTTTTATAAGAATTCAATGAGGAAAACAATATACAGAAAGACAATTTACCCTACTTTCTATTATTATTATTGCCACTTATAGAATAACTATGCGTTTGATCTAACTCATTTTCTTTCAAAAAACTCTTTATTTGTAGGAAAATACCATTTTTGATAATTATTTTATGCCATACATCATTTTCTGTAGAAACGTTTGAAATACTTTGCAATGCACATAAACCCTTCTTTATATTGAGCTCTAATCCACTTAGTGTTAATGACTTTTTGTTTTTATATGATAATCCTGACCAGTTTTTTTATTAAATGGATCTTAATTTTCTTTTTCTTTGTTTATAAACTATGATCCTTAGAAACCTATTGAAAAACTTTGAAAAGTTTAAAAAAAAAAACAAACAAAAAATAACCCTTAATAAAACAAAACCAAATGCAAAAAGAAGCCTGCTTTTATTGTAAGTTTGACTGTTTACCTTCAATCTTATTGTTTTAATTGAACATATCAGCACTATCTTTGAAACTTTCCTGGGGAATTATATGCATAAGGCGAAGAATAACCAGCAGACAAACCCTTTGTTAGCCAATCGTGAGTGAAGACTGGTTCAGCTTTTTATTTGTGCTTCATATTTCTAGCATCAATCTCAAGTGCTAGCCAAAGTTGATGGCATGGTTGTCAGCATGGTTGGCTTATGGGAGCTGTATGAAGAGTCAAAGAACTTCTCAAAGGTTTGTCAAACTCACATGGACAAAACAACCAAAGATCTTCCATTTTAAATGATGATTTTTTTACAACCTATTCAATTTTACAAAGGTCAACATGAATGTAAATATATATATATATATACAGACCAAGCAAAATTGAGTTAACAAAGGGTGGAATGAGTTTGTTACACACTATATCCGTCATGGGCATCTGCTGTTGCAAATCTTTCTGTAAAGATCCAAACATTCCTGGAATAGTAGAATTTAATGAAAACTGCACTTGATTTTGTGCAACTAGTGAACCTCTTTGTATATAATAATGGTCTTCAGAGGTTGATTATTATAAAAGAAATATTATGCTTTTAAAAGGGAACAAAAAGCTGTAAAATTACCTTTAAAATATTTGATGAACGTAATTCCAGTTTGTAAAGTTTTTTATACCTAATTGAATATATGTTTGGAGAATATATATGCTCATTTTTGAAGAGCACGAGTTTTCGCATAACAAATTGTTGGTCTGATGTTGAATTGTGTATTGTTCTATTTTATGAGCCACAATTCAGGCATTGGTGTTCGTTACACCCATATCCCTTATTCCCTTAATCTAACTTTTGATCAAATGTTCTACAAGATTTTTAAGAAAAAAACAAAAAGAAAAAAAGATGCAAATCTCCCCTTTTTAATGGGGAGAAAATGTGCTGAAGGTGATCTCAATTTGTTAAAAAAGTGAAAAAAAGAAAAAAAAAAAAATAATAATCCACTCCTTACCCCCAAATAAACATGCTGACATTTGTTCGTTACCAGCTGCACATAACAGCAGCTTTTCATACAGTGCTGTTAGGTGTTGTCTGCAACATCTTACTTGATACTCCATACCATACAGTTTTAAAGAAATTCAGTAATGAGTAAATGAATTTTAATTTTTTGACATTTGTTGGAGTTTTGTATTAAAGTAAACAATTTTTCCAGGTCCCACCGTCATTTTATATATATATATATATATATATATATATATATACACAAAAATGTTTATTTAATATCCTTTATTATTATTTATTATTATTATTATTATTCATATAAAATGTTTCTGATTTCAATGTTTTTCATGACTTTGGATTTTGTCTTTACAATTTCATTCCAGTTTAGGTCAATTTAAAACTATTCTTCTGTGGTATTTAAAAAATGTTTAAATTTTAAATTAGTTAAGTTTTACAGTTGGGAAATGAATCCCAGAAACTTGAAAGCCTGGGTTTTTTTTCTCTTCTGTATGTGTTAATTTGCTTAATGTTGTATTGTTCCTATTCCTGCATTTCTTTTTTTTTTCTTTCCTTTTTATTTTACTCTTCTTTTCACTCCTGATTTCTTTTCTTTTAATTATATATATATAATAATCTTCATCCATTAGATGAATTACATTGGCAAATCATTTGGCCAAGTGATTACTTTGGTTGAAGCAGCTGGCTGTTATTTCTTTACTTGTAGTTTCGGTTGTATTGCTGTCTTTTTGTATTTTCTACTTGTCAAATTATGCAATAAAATTTCTGCATTAAAAGTTAGTTTGCACTAACGTGTCAGGTAATCAATGCATGAGAATGAATGGTTTTCCCTTACCAGTGTCATTCCCCTTTCCCCATTTTACTTTTAAAAATTTAAGAGAAAAGTTTTAAAATTTTCATAACTCCTGATGGTCAACTTACTGCTGTTAAATCCTCCAAGAGACTTGGCTATTTTGTATCACTGATAGTGTTATTTAAAAAATTTTTTAAAAATAACAAAAAGAAAAAAAGAACAAAAAACTGGCCCCAAGGTCATTATGCAATTCATGTGGAGAATCTGAGATTGTGAGCCACTAGTAAGATGTTACTGTAATAAAGAGCCTTGTATGTTCATGTCAATTTCTTTCCTACAGCTGACCCATTTAATGGCTTCTTCTTCATGAAGCAGATAGGATGAACTGATGTGCAATATACAATATGACTAGATTGCTGGATGCGGTTGAAAGATTGCAGAAAAATGTACCACTTTTCTGGACTTATTTCAGCATGATCACACGTGGTCCAGTTTCGAAAAAACTTTGGATGAGGAAATGTCTAGTCTACTTGTTCAATTTTCATGTAAATTCTGGGAGAAAACAACTTATTTTAGACTCCTTGCTTTCTATAAAAAGGAAAAAAACTTAAACAAAACAAAAAGAAACTCTTGACTCTGTTTTATTTGCATATATATATATATGATATATATATCCTTTTTTTTTTACTCTTCCCCCCATTTTCCTTTTTTTTTTTTTTTTTTTGTGATCCATCTCTTTGCTTATTAATCAACAATTTGTCTTGTGACAGTTTTCAATTCTTTAACTTTTAATTATTTTTTTCTTTTTATTAAAGTCTGCTTGATATAATTTCAAAGTGGAAAGTTTGCACTGTAAAAATAGATGGGAGGAAATTGACCAATTGTATTGATTGCCATCTATAGTGCTGTCTTGTTACCTCATCTGTTGTTGCTGCTGCCAGAATGGTATCATGAAGGTACTTTAAATATTTTGAATGCTCAATAAAGATCTGCTACTGGCATGTTCTCTCTACCTTTCATCCCACTTTGTTTGTTCATTCTAACTTATTATTCTGTTGACTAGTCTGCCTTCTTGGCTCCAAAATTGAATTGAGAAAAAAAAAAAAAAAAACATATCAAAGGCAAAAATAATGAAGACACATTCCAGCGATGTAAGCTCCAAATCCTCTAAGTTGGCAGCATTAGTTCTATTTTTGCACTCATGGAAAACCTAGTTTTCAGCCAGGCTTTTCATTTTTCCTGGCACTTGTAATCCAACATTCCAATTTTTTTTTCAGCATTTAAAATGCTAATGTTATTTAAATCATTCTTTGGGGAGGTATTGGGGATATTTGAGGGGAAGGGAATTTTTTGATGTTCCCCTGTTATCAACTTATTTACTTATTCAAATTTTTTTAGATAATTATCTGAAGTCCATAATTTCCTTAATTTATTAGAAAAAAATGAAAAATTAATTTTCTCACTATTTTGTCTCTTTAATTTAAGTATGTAAATAACATTGTTGAAAAAAAATCAATATTGTGTTACTATTTTTAAAAAGAATTAAATGAATAAAAAATATCTATTTTGGCATTTTCCACTTATGTTGAGCTTTTAACAACCCAAGATTTTTGTGTGACAACAATTTTGAACTTTCAAAATTAGTACAAGTTTATTTATATTATTTTAGATTTTATGATTAAATATTAGATAATGAAAGCTGAGTAAATGTCATACTAGTTAAACCAAATGTGGCTTAGTACAATGAAACTGTTATATATTTAGTGCTCATTGATTAAAATTTGGAGTCCATCTAGTCAAGTTTGTATATTGTTTAATATTCAGGGAAATGGCATTACTTGCAAGTAAATTAATTTTGATAGAAATGTAAGGTTATGGATTTATTCTATGTGTGCCTATTTTTGTCTTTCTGGCTTGAAAATATTTACAAATCTTAAAAGGAAAAAAAACTTCTAATAAAAGCAGTTAATTGATAATTTGGTAATTTGTTATTTTGAACTTAAATTAACTTGTGATAAAGTGTTTAAATTATCCTTTACTTAGAGGTTTTATATATTTATGTTATGAGCCATAAACTTTGCCCACTTTTTAACAAACTTACTTGGCTCTGATTTAATCAGCCTCCAAATACATACCAGTGTTTCCATATCCTTTGATTGTGGCTGTGGTGTATTCAGAGATAATCTATGCAATGAAATCTTAAATCAAAAGTAAATCCCTTACTTCTGAGTTAAATAACTTGAACAAAAAAAATGTCCCATGAATGTTATTTTTATTGATACATTCAAATTTTGAATAAGTGGATCAATCACCAATTTCAAGTGGTTTCAATTGATTCTGCCCAAATATATTTGTATTTTGTTATTCATATTGTCAAATGATTAATTCATTCATGGTATTTTTCTGCATCCACTAAGAGAATAATCTGTATTTACATTAATTACTTTACCCAAATGCCATCCAGTAGACATTTATTTTTTGCTTTTTACTAAATTCTATAAAAATTTTCTTTTAACTTTTTGTATAGTTTTAAAGTATAAGTACAAGTTAAATGACCATGCTTAGTTCTGAGCTGGTTCCATTCTCTTCTGTAACTTCTTTGTGATCATTTGTGATTATTAAATTTGATGCTTGTTGGACTGCTTTGAAAGAGGGGAGGGGGGAATGCACTTTTAAGAACTGTTAAGATTATTAATAAATCTCTGCCCAGTTACTGCAACTAATTTGTCGAGCTATTTGTCGCATTTTTATTGTGCAATAAGTTTTGAATCAGCAGTTTGATAATTATATTCAATTATATTTGCTTGCAGATGAATAAAAAAAAAAATTGTTTAGATTTCTAGTGATTTTTATATTTGCTAAATGTTTCCTTGAATTGAAATTTTACAAGAATGTTAATTTTTTCATATTTAATTTTTATCTCTTATCTCCTTATAAAAGAATTTCTATTTAGCCAACATTTAACCTCACTGTTTATATATATATATATATATAAAATAATTGAACTTGGGCACTCATTTACTGCCTTGTATACCAAATTTGCATACTAGCTTTGATATGCAGATATGCATTCAGCCCAATGTATTGGCTACGTTTTATCTATTTACCAAACTACCTCACTAGTATAAAATGGAATATCACCATTTGGTTTGGTTATGTGAATTGTCCTTTTGGAAATCTATGCTGCTGTCATTGCATTTAGGTAAATGAAACCTTATTGAACTGTCCTGTTAACAAACGGGATTTAATTTAAAACTAAATTAGGAATTAATTTCTATTTCTTTTGGCACTTGCATAACTTCCTTCTATCTAGACTATTGAACTTCCAAGCTGATTGCCATAGATTCTTTATAAACCTCGTATCATTTGATAAATTCTTAAAACTTCCATTTTTTTAAAAAAGTGTTAGCACTTTTTGACTTTTAAAAATATATTGGTAGTTACATTTATGACATGGTGATAGTTGATAATCACTGGATTTAATATAAATGGACACAGCATTTCTAAATCAGATTCCTAAATGTAAAATTCAGTTGGTGATAAATTCCTAGACTTCTATCTAAAATATGTATCTGGCAAACGTTAGTGTTCAGTAATTTACTGATAAAAGTTTATAGCAATTATTCATAATGCACAACTGCAGAATATATAAGTTTACTTCAAGGTTGCTTACTATATTTATTTGCATCCATTAAGTTGTGTATTTTACAAAAAAAATTTTTATATAAACTCTTTCACTTGAATATCTCAAGTCTGTGTTTTGAATATATTACAGCAAAATGTTTTGATTGTGACATGATTACGGCACCAATTTTCAGTTTAATTAAAACCTAAGATAATACACGCACATAACTAACAAAAGTAACAATTTCTGAACACGAAAGGCGTTAACAGGTTCTAAAATATGAGGTAATCATACGCAGACTATACATTTGGGAGTAGTATGCAAATGGAACGTTTGTGAATGACGACGACACCCGACCCCACCAATCTCCAAAATGGCACTGATTCTTCTAATGCAAATGGTTCATTTACAATCTACATCCTATACTGTTTATGATTACATCGCTGGATGAGAGGTCCTTCCCTTCCCCTCATCTCCTCAGCTCTCACCAATGCATAAATGATATTACATTTTGGGATAACTCGGTAAAGGTTAAAACTGACGTGTCACATTGTAGAGAACGTCTACAAAAATTAGTCTTATATTTTCTTCCTTCTCCAATCAAGGCAGCAGCAACTGAAAAAAAATTATTAAAAGAAAAAAAAAAAAAAAAAAATCTAAAAAAAATTTAAATAAATCCTAAAAAATATACAAAAAAAAAAAAACTTTCGCCACACTGGCAAGGATAACTGTTTTTCTTTAATTGAAAAAGAATTTTTTTTTTTCCTCTTTTTAAAAATCCTGTTTCAAAATTGTCGTTTGCTTATGATGGCCTTTTTCAGTCGAGCAGGCCAGTTTAGTTTTATTTCTTTAAACATATCTAAATTTTATCACTTTATTTAACTTTTACATACCTTTCCACATAAACATGCACATAACGTGTATGTGAAAGTGTTTTTTTTTTCTTTCTTTTCTTTTTTTTTCTTTTCTTTTTCTTTTTTTGTTTTTTTTTTACTAGTTCTAATTGATGCACCAACGCCGACTTAGTGCGTATATGTTTGTGTTTGAAACTTAGTATTTTATGTAGGTTAACTTAGCAGCCACGCTTCAGTGTTTCCGAAAATACTTAATGGCGTGCATACCTTGATTTATGGACAACTGTCTTGATTGGATAGGAGGACCAGATGACATGCAAAGTGGGATGTGTCTACTTCGACGATCAGTTCTAAGCGGCGAAAGCCTCAATGAACTGACGCCCTATACAGTAGAATCTGTAAAAGAAGAAAGACCATTTGTGTTGTACATACATAATTGCATGTATGCACATCTGGCGTTTAATACTGTCACGAACTTGTATGTTCGCTTCCTTATTTGTGTGAAAGAGGGAAGGTGTAGCACAGAAGTGTGCTCACGACCGGTTGTTGCAGGTTGATGTCTGATTCTTTGAAACCTTCAAGTGATGCATGGCAGTACATAGTTTATGCGAAACACTCCTTATATAGACTGTCGAGTCCTAAAGTTCAATAAACAAGTTTTCTTCGTCTTCTTGTTGTTTAACTTTTGTTTATTTTTTTCGTTTTGTTTTATTTTGTTTTTTTTTTCTCTTTCTCTTTTTGCTTTTTTTTATTCTTAAATTTTCTTTCAATTTTGATTATTTCTCTCACATTTAAAATCTTTTGTGATTCCGTACATGAAGAAATACAGCAGTTTATTTGCACAGATGTGAATTTCAGCATTATATTCTGACTCTTCTTTTGTTTTAATGAAACCTGAATGTACACGTGCGTTTACAGTTGGGTATGCTTGATTATATTGTTTCAAATGAGACATCCTTGTTAAATCAAAGAACCAAAATTAAACATTTTCATGATTTATTTCATTGTAACAAGTTTTATTTTTCCTCTATTTTATTGATGATCAAATTTTGATTGAACCAAAAAAAAGGCCTTTTGCCTCTTATAAAATTTCTACATTAAATCTCTTCCTCCTCCTCCCATTTGGTGCTAATTAGATTTATAAGAAAGATCATGACTTTCTGAATCTCTTCCTAACCATGTATTATGTTTTATTCCTTTACTGCAATATCCTACTAGAACAATACAAATGCTAAGTAATCTCTTCAATTTGCATCTATTCTTTAGAATTGATCTAGCCCCCCACCAAAAATAAATAATAATTAAAATAATGTTACTGAAACCATAGATTAAAATAATTCAGATAAGTTAAATCCTTTGTAATGAGGTTCGAATCCTTTTCTATTTTAACCCTTTCAACCCTAGAGGGACGATATTTTTGACCCCTAAAGGTATAAGGCGAAAGAACACACCAATAATTTGACGCTAATTTGTTCAAATATAACAGCTCTGATTGATTACTGGGCAATTTTGATAATTTAGGGTTAAAATGACTTTTCATAAAATGATTTAAGACAACCCAATAAACTCCCAAATAAGTCAAAACAATTCTATTTTAAATTGCACAAGCTTTTTACAATAATACATCAATATTTTAATTTTTCTATTCGTAAAAAAATCAAATGCATTAAAAATGAAAGATTTCTTTCAAAATTTATTTTGGTCTTAGTATAAATTATCATCTAAAAACTATCTATTCCTCAATTTTATTAAATTTAACTGTTTCGATCAAGTATTATTGACCTAGAGGGCCAATAAATATATATATAATATATATATATTGTCCTTATTTTAAGAAATTGACGCCTTGGATCTTTTGCAAAACTTTTTGAAAAGTTGTAAATAACTGATTTCTATATAATTTTGTTTGTACTTCGAGATAACTCATCCGGCTAAAAACAATAATTTTTTTTACTTTTTTTTTTTTTTTTTAAATTAAATTTACTTATATTTTAAGCCCTAAAACTGTACCGTTTGTACATTTTCACCAGGATTCGGTATCATCGTGGAGATGGGAGGGGTGCAAATGCTGGACTTGTTTTTTTTAATTCCTAAATCACTGGAATCACGGGGGACTATGCATGCTTCACTTGTTTTGTTTTTTTCTTTTAGATTCAGTATACAAAGTCTGTAAAAAGATAAGGTCAACAAAGCTGTTGTCTTAAGAATTCCTAGGTTGGAAAAAACTTAATTTATAAAATTTGCTTTGATGTTCATCTCAGACGAAGCAAACCCTCCATTTAATCTTGGAATTCCCTTAACCTTTCAACTCTGTTTTAGCAAAATTACCAACTAGTCACTCAGAGCCGTTCTATAAAAGGACCATATTAGGAACAAAATGTAGGGGTTTCCTTTTTTCTTTAGATCGTCATGGACGATATATCGGCCTTTCAGGGTCTAATAGTTTAATCCCAATTCCCTTTTACTCTGGTGTTATCATCTAAAACGATTTCTAAAGTCGTAAACATTTATTTCAAAATAGCGTTTTACTTATCATCGAAAGTGCGCATGAGCGGCATTTGTGTTTTGTAAAACCTGACATGAATTTTAAATGTTTTATTCAATGATAATTTATCGATATTCGAATAACTCTTCACCGGTATTGATTAAAAATATTTCACAGAAATAAATCAAGGTACTCCCACCCACTCTTTTAGATTCTGATATTCGCCTCTCAGGCTGTGATCATAAAATTGCTAATTATTTGATAACTCAACTTGACTAACATTCTGAGATCTGATCAATATCTCGAATGAACCTAATAATTATCTAAAGTCCATGATAGATATTTTAGTTCAATTTTGGTATTTTGATACTTGAGTTGGTGTCTTATCAGACGTTATTATTTTAGTTTAGCATTTTAGTACTGAATTCAAGCCCACCTGGAAAAAGCACGAAACTAAAGTGCTGTTATAAAACCAATAGAAATATTAAAATGGACGATGTGGTCGGTCGACTGCGGTTATAGTCGAGATAGAGAATCGAGGGTATTATTGCTCAGACCCAAACGAACTACTACCCTTTCAACAGATCATCATCATCGGCGGTCACTCGTGTTCGAGTATGATTGTCCTCCGTTTTGGTTCCTGTGGACCCTTTCGGGAAGACGCCTGCGCGTGATATCAACAGATTTCAACAGATATTAACCTAATCATGGACATATCAGATCATAGTTTGTATTTAGGAACAATTAGGTTTTGTTTAGTACATTTTAAGGGACAAATTGCTTTTTAATTCTTTGGGCACCTTTCCAAGGGTCGATATATCGGCCCTAGTCACTGAAAGCAAAAGAAGACACATCGATATTTTTTACCTATACGTTACTCTAATAGAACAGCTCTGGTTGACTAGTTGATAATTTTGTTGAGTCAGGGGCCAAACGGTTAAACACTACAATTTATTTTTACCCTAAGAGAGCGATATATCGGCCCTGACAACGTAAGACCAAAATATATATAGGCTTTAGTATGTTTATCTAATAGAACGGCTCTAAGTGACTACTTGGTAGTTTTGATAAGTCAGGGTTCAAAGGATTTAATATATAATTCTAAAAATCTATTTCTTTTCTACTACACTTAATCATCAACAAGCCGCGCGTGCGTGGTACCCCTAGCTCTAAAAGTCCCCGAGGGACGCAAAACAGATTTTTCCCGGGGTAAA
>JAUZSX010000005.1:1478764-1489008 GCA_034780655.1 Idiosepius hallami | reverse complement strand
TAATTAATCCTAACAATAATTTTAGTAATTTTTTTTTGCTTTACAACAAGTCCGTGTAGCTAAGGAGCCTTGTGGCCCCTTGGGAGCTTGTGCCCCCTCCCCACAATTGCAGGGTCTGCAGGAGCCCTAAGCACGGCTCTGCTTGTGCCTAACTTGTGTTATTGCTCAACCAAGTAAATATAATATCTGGACAAATAATATTGATTTTGTATTAAAAATGTTTTGATTTATAGTTAAAAAAAAGGTAGAGTGGGGTTTGTTTAATTCATGTATAAAGTTTGTGAAAGAATGTTGTAAAAATATGACTGAATGTTTTAGAAAAAAATAAGTTGTATAAAAACCTAGTGATGTAGTTTTGATAATATCCCCAGATGGAAGCTTCATTATTGAGTGTTAGTCAGATTTACCTCAAGGTTATCTTTTTTTTTGTATATTTGTAGACTATAAATATTTTGTTTAAATTTCTAATAAAATATGGAAACTTTTATATTATCTATGTATTAATTTGCTTGCCCAAAATCCGTGTGTCTGGTGTCACAAAATAATAATCATTATCATTGCAAACTAATCAATACCAGAACGAATTATAGAGAATAGAATACAGAGAGAAGAGAAGAGAGAGAGAGAAATAGAGATAGAGAAAGTGAGAGAGACAGAAAAAAATACAAATACATATACAGAAGTACACAGAGAATGAGAGAGATACAGAGAATGATAAAGAGATACAAAGAGAGAGTGATGCACTAGGTATGACAGGACATGTCGGAAAATTGTTAATCCCCACTTTGTTTAAAATAGTGATTGCATTATGTATAAATAAATAAATTCACTTTTAAATGTTCTCATTCTTTTAAGTAAATATTTTTTTAATAAATAATTTTGGCTTCAATGATCGGTGAGGTAAAAAAAAATTATTCAAATGTCCTGTCATACCTAGCTGACAGTATATACATACATATGTTTGAGCGGCGAGGGTGAACCATTAATAAAAGCTTGGACACAGGAATCGTATTACACGAGTTCAAATCCTAGTCAAAAAACAGTTACATTTATCTTTATCTGCCTTGGGCAGATAGGCGTCGTTACAGTGGTAGACTTTCTATGTCGATGAAGAGCAACTCTGATAACAAAATATCAGGGACATAATTGCTACGTAAAAATGGCCTTATATCTAATTAGGGTTGGTACTTGACCGAGTAAATAAAATATACTTAAAGTATATCCCGACTTTGCCGTGCGTTGGTGACTTTCCACTGAGGTAATTAAGAAAGACTACTATATCGGAATGCAACTGAGCCTTTTTTAATACAAAATTCGTTTCGAATGCTTCCTAATACTAACTTCATTTTTTAACCCTTTCGACGCAAAGAGGCCGATATAATAGTTGTACAAATTATCAAGCCTTTATCCCAAGGATTGTGAATATATCAATGATAAGGAAGAGGACAACAGTCTGAATAATAGTTGTACAAATTATCAAGCCTCATTCCAAGGACTGTGAATATAGCAATGATAAGGATGAAGACAACAGTCCGAATAATAGTTGTAAAAACCTTCAAGCCTCGTCCCAAGGATTGTGAATATAGCAATGATAAGGATGAGGACAACAGTCCGAATAATAGTTCTACAAATATTTAAGCCTCATCCCAAGGATTCCGAAAAATCAAATATATATGTATTTAAATATTCGTGCAAGTTGAGAACGTGATTGTCTTTGGCTGAATAGAAATTGTAAATAGACTAACATTAGAAAACCACAGGGCAAGCTGAATTATCTCCCCTTGAATGAACGCCTCGTTCTGTCTTGTCGATTTCAAATGATTCCCCAGTGGGCAAATTCCATTTCATTACCCACAATTCCCGCGTTACCGCCAAGAAACGACCTTCAGTGGATTTAATGAACGGCTGACAAGAGCCATAATGGCAAATTCTTAAGCAGTTCGTTAGAGGGCAGCACGTAACTAATAAACTAAATAACCAAATTATCTACTGCTCTGCTGGCCTATAGCGATTTGCTACCAGCAACACAACACTTTGAATTGCCACGCACACTACCAGATGATATAAAATAACAACTACTTACTCTTAAATTCACGATAGGTTTAGGCTAATGTTTTTTAATCATTTTGTTTTTTTGATAAGTTCATTCGGGGAAAATCTTGAGAAAAAAATGATTTAAAGCATTTTTAATCGTATAAATAGCGCAGTTATTATAATTATTTTTTGAAAGATTTACTTGCATGGTAATATATCAAAAAAGAAAGCTATTGTAGGAATGTACCTAAGTGACTCCAGGTCACTACTATCATGCTAAAAAACATTGTATATTAACATCCCCACTCCTCTTAAAAACATATCACCAAAATCTTTCCTCTTCTACTATTTCTCTCTTCCCCTACCAAACTCTCTATAAACTCTCTGCCTATCTATATCTCTTTCTTTGACCTCTTATTGACCAAAATAATTTGTCCCAGTTCCACTCCTGGCCTCAGACTATCAACACGTGTCTGCTGTTAGCAGGCACTGAAAACCAATGAACAATGTAAAAATTAAGAAAATAAAGAATAATTTTTAAGGTTAATATTTGTGTTCACATCATCAATTTATAACCACCAATCTCACAAATATTACAGAGCTTTGATAATATGCTTTTATTAAAAAAATATTTTTGTCGTTACTTAACTTTCTCAAAATTTTAAGATTTCTTTTAATGCTGTGGTAATTTTTAGAGCAGTGGTAATATGCTTTTATCAAAGAATATTCTTGTCGTTACTATCTTACAATTTTACCATTGAAAAGAAATTCAGTAGTTATTACTAGCCTGTAAAAATATGCTTTTATTAAAAATAACCTTCTTACAGCCCTAATATCTAAGGCGGTGAGTAGAATATTCAATAATAAAACATATTGCTACCAAGTAATAAATATGTATGTATTCCTCTGATCCGTGCGGACAGAAGAAATAATTAGAAGACATTACTTTTGGAACGACCTTCGTTGTTTGGTTTGAGTGAACATAAATGGTGCTGAATAGACCAAGATGTCTAAGGCGATGAGTAGAATATTCAATAATAAAAGCATATTGCCACCAAGTAATAAATACTCTTCTTATCCATACGGACAGAAGAAATAATTAGAAGACATTACTTTTGGAACGAGCTTCGTTCTTGGTTTGGGCCAAAGAGACCAATATGTGAAACACAAATTTCCTTGCAATTAGTGTAAAGAACTCAATTTAATCTCATAAAGGGCCAAAATATCTTTTTTTTAACCAACATCATTTGAAAGCAGGGCATTTTGGTTTTCTAGTCTTTTTTCGGCTTTTATCTGTTCTTACAACATGATTGGCCACTCATTATGCTTTCAGCAAGATTGGCTACACATCGTATTTGAACAGTAAGTGGTAATCTTGATGAAACCATCTGAACAAATGGATTGAATGTCGTTTCAACTGAGAATCGTCACTTGGCTTTGCGTAAATGGATTATTTTTTTTAGCTTTTTTTTTTTGTTTTTTCCAGGAAAAGTAACAAATAATGTAACCGTGTCACTACGGTTCGAGATGAGCATTGTCAGAAGATAACGGTTTAATATTTATTTAACATTCAATATTTATCAGAAAAAGTAACAAATAATATAACCGTGTTTCTACGGTTCCCGAAGAGCATTGTCAGAAGATGACGGTGTAATATTTATTATTTAATATTCAATATTTATTAGAAAAAGTAACAAATAATATAACCGTGTTTCTGTGGTTCTGAGTGGCCATTGTCGGTAAATAACGGTTTAACCCTTTTGACCCTAAAGAGACGATATATTGGCCTTAGTAACCAAAGGCAAAAAACAACACATTGACATTTCAACCCTAATATGGTTCTTTAATAGAACAGCTCTGAGTGATGATATTGCTAAGTCAGGGTTGAAATGTTGAAGTTAAAATATCGTTGTGTGTGTGCTTTCTTTTGCCTTAAGTCGCCAGGGCCGATATATCGGTTCTTTGAGGTTTAAAGGTTTTGTTTTTTTAGAAAAAGTAACAAAAAATTCCGAGTAAGCATTGCCCGAAGATAATGGTTTAATATTTATTATTTAATATTCAATATTTTTTTTTAAAAAGTAACAATTAATATAAATGTCTTTATACGGTTACGAGTGACCATTGTCGGAAGACAATGGTTTAGTATTCATTATTTGATATTTAATATTTTTATCAGAAAAAAGTAAGAAAAAATATAACTATTTTTCTCCGATGGTTCCGAGTGAGCATTGTTCGAAGATAACGGTTTAAATTCTTGTCCAAGCAGCGATTCCGAAGTCTGATTACCTATCCACTGTGCAACGTCAACTGCCCTGTATATTTTAGATGTTTGTTGCCCGATCATTTGACATATTCTTGATAGAAACTGATTTATTGCATCTTTTATATCACTGAAAATATCCGGAACTTATCGAGCGCTGGTCGGTAAATTCTGCCTTCATCAGCGCGTGATGATAACGTATCTAAGGCATGGTTACAATCTTACGAAAAAATTTTTCTTAAGATTTGATAAACATTTTCTTTTCAAAAAACGATTCCTATTGCTTTTACAGCCCATTAGAAGTATTTTTTTTGTAACAACACAGCCAAATAAAAGAGACAACTTTTGAATTTGGCCCGTTCAGTTAAAAGCATATATTGTCAACCCAAAGACCATAGACAATCCTACTGCCTCGATCGATCTATACAGCAATATGGAAATACCAAAAATGTAATGTTCCTATTTTGTTTATATTACATTAAAAGCAATTAAAAGAGTCTAGACTGAAATGTCATTGAGATGACTTATGTTCCACTGTCATTCTTAATTGGTTCTCTGGTAGCCATGTTAGGTGTCCTTTTATTCGTCTGTTTGACACGCTAAACAAGCTAAAAGTTGCTGAGACACTAAACATTAGAGGTTTGTTCCAAAAGTAATGCCACATATTTTTTTATTCCACCCGAATATATAAGAGTAGATTGCAAAGTAGACTTAAGAAAAGAAACCATTGTCTTAGACATGCGTCAGAAGCAGAGCTGCATAAATAAATTTATCCATGCAGAAAATTAATTTGAACAACATTAATCGGTGACTTCAACAGTTACAAAGCTGTTATAGTTTATGTCCTCGTGTACAAAGGGGTGCAAAAGAAGGTATACAGTAGTAAAAAAAACGTACAAAATTTACAGCATTTATTATACGGACAAACAGAAGCTGCATAAAAACTAATAAGAAATACATATTATTTTTGATTTGAAGAATACATCCACATGATGCGGTTAGTGCACATCATTGGCGGTGTTACCCGTGGATCATTGACAATTTCGGTCCATTTCATTATCAGACTGTCTCAACAGGTTGACTAGCCAAGGTTGGTTAGACCTTGGAATGTGTTCCAACCTTCGTTTGCTACTAAAAATGCGAAGTGTGGTCGATGAAAAAGAATGAAAGTGAAAAAAGCGAAGAGGCAGGAATTTTCGATGTATCATGTCACGTTGGTATACTAAAAAAATGAGTACTAAACTGAAAGAACCGATAAACTGTTTAAGTATATGACTAACTTTTAGGATAATGTTAATATCCAACTCGGGGGGGGGGGGTCAGTAAGGAGATCATATTTACTTGGTAGAGCACCAAACTAAGTAAGGCACATGGCCATTTTTACTTGCTCTATATATCCAAACTTTTTTAATTCAGTGTTACCCTTCACCTAGATGAGTTTCTCTCCCGAATTCACGAACCCATCTACCCGAGGCTGCTAAAGTGAAAGTAATTGTTTTGACTGGGATTTGAACTCGCGTAATACGATTTCAGAGCCCGAACTCTTAACAATGCTACACCGTCGCTGCCCATAATCAGGATCAGTAAGAATATGCCAAATCGACGACAATGCACCAAAGCAGATTAAAACTGAAATAAAAAGAAGAAAAAAGGAAACCTTAGTCAGGACTATGTGTAATAAGAAGCCCTATTTAGTCAAGTACTCTAATTTCACTTCAATATGATATTTACTTAGTGAGCACCCCCAAGTTTGGCACAAGGCCATTTTTACGTGCTCTTACCCGGGCTTTATATATCCAGTGTTACCCTTTACCTAGATGAACTGCTCTCCCGAGCTAACGAGCCCCATCTGACCGAGGCTGCTAAAGTGAAAGTAATGATTTTGACAAATTTCACTTCAATATAATGTCATTAATGTCATTACTTTTGCACTCTCCTGTATCAAAAGTGTAGGTGGCCTTACTTTTGGAACAGCACTCTAAAATTTTGTTTGACTTCTTTCTGAAACGATTTTTTTTCTCTTTTTTTTTGGTTTTTGTTTATTTTATTTTCATTGTTTTTAGTTTTTTGTTCTTGTATTTTTTACTAATTTTTTTTTTTTTTAGAATAGTCTTTTCTCGTTTTGGTTTTTGTAATTTTCTATTTTTTGTTTTTTCATTTCTTTTATTTTGTTCTCTTTTTTTTTTTTTCCTTTTTTTCAAACGCACGGAGAAATCATTTACACCCACTGACTTCCAAGATCAATGTTCTGTTCTTTGACCTATAAATTAAAAAGAAAACATAAATGATAAGCACTTAAAAACATTGTAAAAGTTGAGAAAAAAGTGTAAAATGTATTATTTTCTAAGCATACCGTGTGTTAGATCTACATGTATGAAAACACACATACACAAACACATACACATCCACATACATACATACAAACATATGTAGATATATTTATTTATCTACTATTGTTTAACAAGTATCAATTTTAGTTTATTTTTCATTTTTGAGATGAGGCATCGTAATTTAGTTATCAACTTAATTATTTGGACTACGTAGATTAGAAACATCAAAAACCTACTAAGATAAGGACAAAAGTCCAAATAATAAAGTTAATTCCTAAACAATAAAGCCTCATCTCAAACGTAGTGTAGAAACATCAAAAACCCATTAAGATAAGGACAAAAGTCCGAATAATAAAATTAATACCTAAAGTATCAATTTATTTGATAGCAACTGGTTTCTGAGAAAGTTGTTAAGCAAAAAGAACTTTCCTTACCCGTTTACGCTTGGATTAGTTTTCCTGTGTTATAGAGTTTCGCTATCTCAAAGAATTCTCAGACTTACTCTAGTGTAAGATAGCGGGGGCAATGGGGAGAACTTTTTTGGGGGTCGAATATTCTTCGAACTGGGCCAGGATGAATAATGAATAAGCCTGTAAGTGATTAGTTTTTGGTACTTACAAGCTTTCTTTCGCAACAAGGTTCACTTCTGGAGTTCGGAGGTGTCGTTGTTGAAGAACAATGACACCTCCGAACTCCAGAAGTGAACCTTGTTGCGAAAGAAACCTTGTAAGTACCAAAAACTAATCACTTACAGGCTTCTTATTCTTATAGGCCAGCGGTAACCCTCAGTCCACCCTCGAATGGGTCTCCTTACCTTATTGTCTCCATTATACTTTTTTTTTTGGTGGGGGGCTAACATTAAAATAATTAAAGGTTAAAAATAACATAGATCATATGATCGCATGTCTAATATATTGCACATGAAATTTATTTTCTAGAAATCTGAAGAATATTTTTTGTCACAGCCCTAATAACTAAGACTTTGACAGGAATATTCTTTAATAAAAAAAACATTATTAGAGCCCAACTTATTACTACAGAAGTAAAAGAAATGGTAAAATCGCAAAATAGTCAAGAAACAAAGGTAGAATTTTCTTTAAATTAAACAAAATTTTACAAAAAACTAGTTTCTTTTTTTTACGAATTAAAGCCTTTTTATGGCACCATGTAATTACATAATATAGGATTTTAACCCTTTTGACTCTAAGGAGACGATATATCAGCCTTATTGACTTAAGGCAAAAAAACACACCGACATTTAGATCCTAACGTGGTTCTTTAATAGAAAGGCTCTGAATGACTAGTTGGTAATTTTGTTAAGTCAGAGTCAAAAGGATGAGGCCGAAATAACGGCCTGTCTTCTTTTGCCTTTGGTTTTTAGGGCCGGGATATCAGTTCTATTTTCAGAGTATTTTGCACCTTAGCCTGGCTGATATATTTTGTTGGAGTGATATTGTGTCACCTTTTACTGTCACCCGGTATAGACAACACTCCCCATTACCAACTCTAGATACTTCATTGATGATTTTTACTGAATGAAAAAGTGGGATTCGAAAGAACAGTTCCATAGTCCAAGAAAAAAAGGTGTCGGTGTTATGGGGAAAATAAGATAGTATAAGATAAGTTTGTGGTGAAATAGGCAAACGAACTATTGGTCGTTTTAGCCGAATGTATAAGGTGTAGTGGCAGTCGACGTGGCTCAGTGGATAGGCAATCGGACTTCGAAACTGTACTACACGGGTTCGAATCCAAGTTGTTCCGTCTACGATAACATGTCGACTAATACCCTTGGAAAAGGTAGAAGCCCAATATTCCCTCCAGCTATGGGTTAAATAGTGCAAAACCTCAACGGCGGATGTGGCGGATGATGTCAAAGGCACTGAAGGCGAAGGAAGGCTGCAACAGAGGATGGCCTCCAGTCGTCATGGTTATTTCCGTGCCATTGGAACAAGGCCAACCTCTGCCAAGGAGTCGTATGGTGACTGCAGGTGCATCAGTCTCCCAATGTTAAAAGACATCATGCACAGGCGTCCTCCACGAAAAGGTCCACAGATCCAAGACAGAGGACAGTCATACTCGACAACGAGTGACTGCCAAGAATAAGTTGTGTATATAGCTGGAAATAGTGAAGGAAAAAAGGAAGACAAACATATATATGAAAAAGTGTATTAAAGCAAAGGATACAAGGGTAAGTAAGGCTTGCAAAACTTATTATGTTCTGCGGCTTTGAGAAAGGGTCCAACTATAAAGTTATTTTACGTCTGATGAGACAGACGCCTCTAGCCAGTTAATATTATAATGAGAAGGATTTTCATACCTCCGTCCCTTTGGGCTGCTAGATACGAAGAGGCCGAGGATTAGGATAGTTGCATTGTCCCACCAAAAAAATGTTGTTCAGTGATTGGTCAAAGAATTGCCAATTACATAGTTTCTGTTTTTAGATTCTGGGAAAAGGGTTAGAAAAGTAACAATGTGGAAATTAGGGGGGGAAGAGATAGCAGAATTTAGTAGTAAACCCTTTTTTTTTATAGTGTTGCACTCAAAGATAATTTAACTTTAGTGGGTTCAGGGTGTAGCTTGGAGTCCCCAAACACGGTTCTGTATGTTAACAAAAACATAATTTACTTGAACTTTTGTTAACACAAAGAACCTTGTATAGCGGACCCTAAGCTGCACTCTAAGGACATTAAAGTTAAATGGTCATAGATATGCAAGGGAAACGCCATTTTTTTCCCGGACTATCAGTGTGTTTCTAAGGAAACAAGACAGAATGTAACGTGCACAGTGACTTTGTTAATGCACTGTGTTTCTCCTACAAAACTTTTGTCCTCGTACGATTGTTAAACTTTCTTTACATTCGACCTGGCCGTCGTTCCCCAGAGCGGTAGACACCTGATACCGACCGTTCTAGATTGCTTTTCTGCGTAATGTGGTTTTCAGGTTCACTTGTAACCCGGATCAAGTTATTCTTATTTCAGACATAGTTTACCAGACTTTGCGTCGCTTATCTTCTTGTTTCAACGAGAAGGAGGCTTTGTGTCGGGTGCACTGAGCCGTGACGGAAGGCCTGTCAGCTGGGATTTACAAGTGGAAAGAAGAAGCACATTGATCCGCGGAACAAGAAAATAAATACACATCTACATGCATCCATTATAATATATAATATAACGATATTTATGCTCTGTGTTATCGTCAATACTAACCAGCTTAAACTGATAACTGTTTTTCCAAGAAGATTTACTAAGATTTCTTTTTGTTTCGTCTGCCTTAATTTGTTAATGGTATATCGATCTTAGTTGGGCAGTGAGGGTGGAGCATTGGTAAAATCTTGGACTCTGGAATCATACTGCACGGGTTCAAGTCCAGTCAAAACCATTCCATTCACCTTTAGTTGCCTCAAACAGATGGGACTCGTAAACTTGGTTGAGCATCTCATCTCGGTAAAGAGCAACACCAAATAAACAGCTCAGGTATAAAAAGCACACGTACAATGGCCTTGTGTCTAACTTGGGTTGTTGCTCGGCCAAGTCAATATAATATCGATGTTTGTTAAGTATTCACGTTTGGTTTTGCTTTTAGATTTAACAACATATAAACCTATATATATATATACATATATA
>JAUZSX010000005.1:1462919-1476554 GCA_034780655.1 Idiosepius hallami | reverse complement strand
TTAGAGGCTAAAATTTTCAGGATTTTCTAGTTTCTATGATACCAACATATGGTGGAAATTTGAAAAAAAAAGTGAGACGCAAGGGTGTCGAGGTCTGGATGATTTGACATGGAATGACCCTATATGCAATCATTCTACAGGCCAGTTTCGCCATATACGGCTCATCAAGATGGCTACACTAAACAAGTCTTCCTTAATTATTCAGTCTTGATAATTATTAAGAAGTTTTAAATGTAAGATGTCATTGCAGTAGAAATTATTATTATTCGAGTTAAACATTCGGTTGCAATCTTTTGTTTGAATCAAAATGTTGATATATTTTTTCTTTGTTTCAGCATTTAGCTAAGTTTTTGTGGAAGATGATTTAAGATGAACTAATTTTCTTCTAACAAACTGTTGACAAAAGAATTGCAGCTTCCATCTTGGTTTATTTCCTTTTTATAGTCCAACCCTGCATGACGCACAAGAGGTTGCTTAAATGATTATCTCCCTTTTCTGTTTATATAATTTTCATTACATTGTCATAAATATTTGGGACATTAAATGACTATAAAGTTTGACTATAATAGGTGGCGAAGTGGAGCATTGGTATCTACCTTTAGCTGCCTCGGGCAGATGAGGCTTCTTAACTCAAGAGAGCTACTCATCTAGGTGAAGGGTAACACTGATTTCAAAAGCCCAAAAAAGGTCCTCCAGGATGGGTGTTGGGCACTGGGCTAGTGACTCTTTCTTGTAAAACAAGTATGCCCAATGCACCACTGGGTGCAATGGTTGATGAATAAAATGTTGATTTACCAATAAATAAAACCAGTCGGTTTCTCTGTCCCAAAACTACAGTGCATTCTTTTCTAACAGATATTCAGGATGGGCCAAAAGTAGGTATACAGTTATTAAACAGTGTTAAATCCTTTGAACCCTAACTTATCAAAATTACCAATTAATCATTCATAGCTTTTATATAAAAGCCAAAATATTGGTGTGTCTTCTTTTGCCTTATGTTCTCAGGGCCGATATATCGGCCCCTTAGTGTTCAGAGTTGAAGGTGGATTAAAAGATGGTAAAAGTTTTGGGACAGAGAAACCGACTGGTTTTATTTATTGGTATATTAACCTTTCATTTCAATGTTTAATAACTGTATACCTACTTTTGGCACATCCTGAATATCTGTTAAAAGATAATGCACTGTAATTTTGTTTATAATGCTTGTCTCATTCCCTATTTTTATAACCATTCGTCACATTCACATTGCATGTTTCAGCGTATAAGGCGATTCACAGATCAGATGGAATTGTTTGAAACACAAGTATTTACATCAGTGGTTACTGCTTTACGGCACAGAGGCTGTTGTTAGTATTATCCCAGGGAGCTAATATGTCACAAGCACTCAAGTTGTGCTTTTAATAACTGGTATACAAGACAACTTAATTATTGATTGATTATTTTGGGTTTTACAGCATATTAACCACTACAGGGTCATTTAGTGCCAACTTCATTTTGGAAGGCTAAAAAGTTAACTTAACCTAATTAAGTAAACACAATAGGAATAAGTTAGAAAAAAATATTAAAAGTACCAAAAAATATTAAAAAAATGAAATATATATACAGAAATTTGAGAAAACTAAATTGCATCCTCTTATAACAATAATAAGTATAACAAGTATAATAATAATAATTATAAATATTATTTTTTAAATAATTCAAATTTCTACTCTGATTATCATCATGTTTTGGCATTCAAGTACTACTTGAACCGAAAAACCTTTTTAGAATAGCAAACTTAACCCTTTGTTTAATCCTTGGAGGTAGCCTGTTCACATTACATAAGTGTTGTGAGTTTTATGTCAATGATGAGTGTTTTCTTTTTGATTTGATTTTTTCTGTCTGTAGCAATACATCCAGATAAATGTTCACTTAGAACAAATACAAATAAACTTCCAGAACCACTTTGCCACCAGAGACATTTCAGGTTCTTAGAAAGTTTAAGCTTATATTTTTTGTTAAAATACCTTTTTTTAACACTTTAAACCTTAAAGAACCAATATTGGCCCTGGCGCCTTAAGGCAAAAGAAGACACACACACAATGATATTTCAACCTCCAACTTTGGAACCTGATTTAGCAATATTACCAAGTAGTCACAGAGATGTTTTAATAAAGAATCATATTAGGGTCGAAATGTCAGTGTGTCTTTTTGCCTTTAGTTACTAAGGCCGATATATTGGCCCTCTAGAGTCAGAAGGGTTAAATTTATGAGCCAGTGCATTAACTACATATTTCTATTGAGTTACAAGAAGAGCATTACTATCATGTTGTTATCATGGTATGGTATTTAATATTTGTAAAGATAAAAATCAAGAAGCCAAAATAATTTGAATAACGATCATAATTAAAACTCATCCCATAAATCCATGAAGTTTTATTCTGAAATATTAGAAAAGGAATGTGATTTTAACTTTTTATTTTATTTTATTAAATGCCAGGCCTTTAATATTTTTTTCTGAAATACACATATTTCATTGCTATAAATCATATATTTACATAACCATATTCCTTGTGTAAATATGTGTATGGACACATGGAACCAGAAAAATGTGAACATACAAACATAGCACCAAGAATAATAGCGTATATGTACATGAAAACCATTTAAATATGCAGTGAAAATTTGCACAATGCAACTTTATGATGTTGTGTCTATAGTCTTCCATTTATGTTAGGAATGCATAGGGCCATCTAAAATCATTTTAAAGATTTAAGTGCTGGAATTGGCTCAAACATTCAGAGTTTAAATCAACTTATTTTTGATTGAACTAATCATTTGGGGTAAGTTTTTATTTGTTTCTCTTTAAAGTAAAATAAAAAAAAGATTTGTTATGCAATTCTGGTTTATCAAAATTAAAAAAAAATTATTAACAGTTTTGTAATTTGTTTCAAGACTTTGTAAAATGATAAGTAAAAAGGTATCAAAATTACATTTATAGTGTAATTATTTTGAAGTAAAACTTCCTCATAAAAAAGAAAGAGTTAATTCTTGCTTTAAATATATTACAATATATATATATATATATATATATATATATATAAATAAGTAGGTCTGTGACAATATGCTTATTACAGAATATTTCTGTCATTACTTGACTATTTTGTGATTTTACCTATTTTTAAAATTATGTGCTTATTAGAAGGGCTGTAACAATATGCTTTTATTAAATAATATTCTTGTCTCAACACTAATAACTAAGGTTGTAAGAAAAATATTTTTTAATAAAAGCATATTGTCTCAAGCCAATATATATGTTATTATAACACTTCATAACTTATAACTTCAAAATTATTCTTGTACTATATCTTTTATACATCACAAAAAAAATTTCTGATAATTGAACAAATTCCAACAACTATTCTATTTAAAATAACTTTAGACAGCATTTTTCAATATTACATCAATTTTTCATACATATATTCAAATCAATTATAGTCATACATGTATTTTAAAGTGAATCTGCATTTGAAAACTCTTCATAGAATTTTTGAATACACATTAATCTCTAAATCTAAATTTTAAAAAAAATGGACTCATCAAGTCATAATAATAATAAAAGGATCCATAGATATGGTAAAGGTTTGTTAATTTCAAGAGAGAATATTAAGTACGATCTTGATGGAGTTGAAAAATATAATCAAAACTTATTTTCAATTAATGCTGGGAATTTGTTTAAAACACTTAAAAAAACATTTTGTAAAACTGATAATGTAAAATTCAAATAAAAATTTAATACTGAAATTTAAAAAAATGTAATTTAGTTTGGGTATTGTTTAAAAAAAAAATTATGAGGTTTTTAAAAGGTTTGGGGCTATTAAAAACTGATTATTTACAAAGGAATCATTATTTTTAAATTTTACTAGAGTCTAGGCCTATGACAATATGCTTTTATTAAAAAATATTCTTGTTACAACCCTATTTGTTACTTTATTATTTTGCGATTTTACCATTTCTTTTAATTCTGTAGTTTTTACTAATAACTACAGAATTAAAAGAAATGGCAAAATTGCAAAATAGGTCAAGTTTGTAACAAGAATATTCTTCAAGTATATTGTCACAGAAATGATTGTTTCCTAATAAAGTGGTTTACAAAGATGACTTTTTTTTTTCATCAATTCTGAGTGTATCTAGTTGTCATGAAAATTAAGTTAATCTTAGAAAAGGAAGACTAAATAAAATCCATTAGAATACACTATATCAAAATTCCAGTAGAAGTTATCTTTCCTTTTAATAGTCACCTTGCAGTCGCCAATAATGTTGTCATTTGGATTGAACTTAAAAAAAAAAAAAACTGATTAAAAGAAAACATACAATCTTGCTTATCAAAAATTAAGGGATTAATCAATTATTAAAATATGTCTTGAATCTAAATTTGAGTTAATGTTTTAAATAATTTGTTCCCTAATTAATAGTATGAACATACACCTACCTAATATTGATATTTAAAAAAATTCTTTGTAGTAAAAAACATGGCTATAGCACAAAGAAGGGGAAAATTATGACTATGCATTGTGCTGAAAATTTGAGAAAAACCACTTTGCACGATTTCTATAAGAAAATCAAATGAATTGCTAAAATATATTTTAGCACTTAGCAATTCATTTGATTTTCTCATAGAAATCCTGCATAGAGGTTTTACTCAAATTTTGGTACAATACACGGTTTTTCTCTTTCTTTGTGCAATAATGTTAATCTACTTTTTAAGAATAAAATCATTTATTGTTATCAAAGCAAAGGGATACATAGCACAAAGAAACAAGTTTACTTTTTGAATCAGAATTTTATGTTAAATCTTATGAGATAACAAAATGGAGTATATGCAGTTTGAACGGTATTAGTGCATTTTTGCACACATGGGCGTTCATATGCAGTTTGAACAATATTAGTGTATTTTCGCACATGTGGGTGTTCATATGCATTTGAACTAACTATCAATAAATATGGCACCCATGGGTGTTAAAACTCAGTATTACCACAAAATGGATTGTGTCCTAAGTATTGTGTACGATGGTTGTCTTAGTTGTTTCCCTTAGCTGAATTCCAAAAACATAGCCAGGTTTTTTGTTTTATTTAGAAATGTATCAGTTGTACTAAGTCTTATAGGTCAGTATTTTTAGTTTAATGCTATGTAATATCCTTTTTAACACAAAAATATTTTGATTGATTAAAAAAAGCAAAACAAAAAATTTACATTTTTTATTTTTATGAATTTCTGAGATGAGGCTTTTTAATTGTTTTCATTAATTTCTTTTTTGCAGACTTTTGTCCTCATCTTACAAAAGTTGTTGTTCTTCATTATGTTTCAGCCAAATTATCTGCTGGCCTTCATCAGGTGTTTAACCTCAACACCAGATAGAAACTCTAAGTTTTGTAACCTAATTCCCAGCAACCACTGTCTTCCATAGTTGTTTGTCTGTCACACCACGTTTTGACCAATTAAACCCCTGGCCTGTTTGGTTAGGAATTGAAACAGCTATCTTCTGATAATGTTCACCTGGAACTCTTTGTTCACCTGACAAAGTCTGGCGGATAAGATGTCCGAAACGTAGTGAAGAACAACAACTATGTGAGATGAGGACCAAAGTCATCAAAAAAAGGAATTAATAGAAAAAACAAAAAAAATTGTCTTAAACAAATTCTCAGCTTCATTTTATTGAAAATAAACTCATTTTTTTTTCACTTTTACTTTATCCAACTCCTGACTTTCCTTTCAATGCTGTCTTTTGCTAAAATAATCAAATAAAAATTAAGGAAAATTAAAGAAAAAAAAAAAAAACCTTTAAGAAATTCAGCTCTGCAGATTAAGGATTCCTTTGGGTCTTTGTTTTTTTGTTATTGTTGCTTATTATGACTGGTTCAGCTAGGGAACACCATTCCAACTACTGAAAAGAAAGACTATTGCTGACAGGAAGAATAAATTCTTTCACATTCAATTTTAATTCATTTGGAAGGAGAGTTAAAAAAAAAAAAAAAAAAAAAAAAAAGATGCGGAAGCAAGAAATAAAAAAGTTTATATAGAAAGATAAAAAAAAAAGTTGTTAACAAAATTCCCATCCAAAACAGCAAATTTGCACAAATTCAAAAAAGGTTCTTATGTTTTGTATTGTTTGTTTTTTTTTTTTAAAAGATTTTTCATTTCTCTTTTGGTTTTTTTAAAATTTGAATTTTCTATTTTTTTTTTCTTTTAATTTGTTCCCCTTCCCCTTGTTTGTTTTTTTTTTTTTTTTTTTTTTTTTTAATACCCCACAAAAATTGTTTGAAATTTAAAATTTTTTGTTTTTTTTAAATTTTTATTTTTTTTTTTTTTTTTTTTTTTAATTTGTTCCCTTTCCCCTTTTTTTTTTTTTTTTTTTTTTTTTTTTACTCCCCCACAAAAATTGTTTGACATTTAAAATTTTTTTTTGTTTTAAATTTCACATTTTTTCAATAAAAATGTTTAGTATTTAAATTTTTCTTTGCTTGTATATGAGAAAGAGATAAAAAGAAAGAAGTATAGTTAAAGAGCCTTGCTGTTATCAATAATAATTAAAAAAATTCTTTTTAATAACTTAATCTATAAGAACAAAATGGACAAATATCATTCCAGGTGGAGTGGATTTCTAACATATTTTTCTTTACCTTTTTTTTTTTTGGTGAAGGAAAGAGATTAATTAATTGGGGGTGGGGTGAGGTAACAAAGTAGGGTACCAAAAAATGAAGGAAATAAGTCAATCATGGTCGTGGGGATGGGAAAAGGTTTTAACTGAGAAAATAATCACGTCCAAATTCCCATGGCAGAACTGAGAAGTGATCACCATTATCATCATCATCATCAACATCATTATTATAAAGAGACAGTCAAAGGAGTTTTTTTTTTTTTTTTTTTTTAAATTCATACTCTCATTCTTCTTTTTCTTCCACCTTAAAAGAAATTTATGGTTTTTAATTGTCAAATCTGTCCATTTTGTCTACCCATTCCTACCTTCACCTGAGAGCTATGATGTTCAACCTTTTCACATGGGTTGAATCTGTAGACTATTGCTAAAAAGAAAAGAAAAGAATATCACTGCCACAAATTAGTGGAGAGTGTCTGTCCTGCGGTGGCCTGCATGCCCCAAGGATTAGCTGCTGCAGCACCTGGCGCTCCAGCCTGGGGTCGAACTGCCATTTGGCCACCTGGGGCCATACTACCGGGTTGATTCAGCCGCATGGCTGCCATCTGCTGCTGCATCTGTTGTTTTAAAAAAAAAAGATCTAGTATGAGGTCAAGAATTTCTTATAAATGATAAAATTAAATGTTTAATTTCTTTATAAATAATTAGTACTCTTTATATAATTCAAACTTTTGTTTTCATGTTTGTGTTTGTCTATTTTTGAATTTTGGAAATCAATGATGATAACGATTTTTTTGACAACTATTCAGAAAGTTTTCAGTTTGCAGATCCAGGACAGCTTTTGGAGCTCAACAGAAAGCCTTTCATAATTATTTCACATGAAATAGTCTAAAACATTTAATGCATAATAAAAACAAGAATGAAAATCCAAATAATACTAATATTTAAGCTTCATCTTAGAAATTTCTTCCAATGAACATTAATATTGTGTAATAAGCCTTTTTATCAAAGTAAAAAAAAATCATTAAAGCCTGTAAAGCGATGGATATTGTTTTTATTATTATTATTTTTCTGAAGTTCCTAAAATCTTAGAAAACTTTTCTATGACTTTTCCCAAACAAAATTTTGATCCACAAATTAGTTACTGAAATTTTAGTTAGCTTTGTTCTAAAATTTGATCAATCACAATTTAGCTTTTTATTCACCAAGACAATATTCAGTGCAATCAATAATAGTTTTCTTTTCCTTTCTAGTATTAGTTAAATGCTGGTTTGTTATTAAATTCTCACAAATGTTCAACATCTGCATTTTGGGAAAATAGTATGATGTTCAGGGAAGTGTTGGTGCTTGTTTGCTTTCTTTTTTCCTCCTAAGTGTAGGTCATATAATAAAAATCTAGAGTAATGTAGACCTTTAGTCCCAGAGCCTATAATGATGAAAATAAGAATGAAGTTCAAATCACTTCAATACAAATTAATTAGCTGAATTTTAAAATTTCAATAATTATCATTGGCCTCAATTGATCTCATTTAAAACTTAGCACTGATTAGGCACAACTACAGAATTCAATTGATTAACTTTCTGTTTATTTTCTAGTAGATAACTAGAGGATTTAGTATGGGTTTTTCCTTTTGTAGAATTGGTCTAAAAAGGGAATACTAAAAGAGTAGAAAATGACACTTTTTATAAAGCCAGGTTGGGCAGCACAATTTACATCAAGAACATGTCAATCTGGCCATGTGTTTGACTAAATGAATCCCTACTATAAATTACTACACTAGAATTACAACTGAAACTAAAGGAAGAAAAAAACAAACAAAGATGATTCAACCTGTTGCATGCTCATTTGTGGTTGAGGAGGTGAAGCAGCAGGGAACATTCCAACTTGTGGTGGTTGTTGCATTAACATTCCTGGTCCCGGAGCAAGTGGATTACCCACAGCAGTTGCAGGCATCATGCCACCGGCTGCCATTTGATACATGTTGGCTTGCTACAATATTAAAATGAACAATAAGAAACCAAAATAATGATATTAATGATGATTTAAACAGACAAATTAATATTTATTAAAGGAAAAAAAAAAGTATAAGTGATTTTTTTTTAAATCAAACACACTGTGCAAGCATTTATTCTAGAAAAATTAGTTTTTTTTTAAAGACAGGAAAAATTCTCATAACTTATATTTAACAAATATTTAGTCTAAATTGTGAAATCTACTAATAAGACAAAAATATTTTTTTTAGAAACAAATTCATTAACAAACAAAAATGTGCACATTGGTAAAAGCTTGGACTCTGGAATGATAGTATGTGAGTTCAAATCCCAGTATTATATTCAATCTATATTAATAGAAAAAAAGAAAATATTTGAATATGCATACCTGAGTGTTATATAGCACCTGCTTGATCATTGTTTATATTTATTTGGTCATGCACCAACCCAAGTTAGGTACAAGGACATTTTTACGAGCTCATACCTGGGATTTTGTAATCAGTATTATTTGTCACCTAGATGAGTTACTCCCCCTAGTTACAAGCCCCATCTTCCTGTGGCAGCTTAAGGTAAATGCAGTGGTTTTGACTAGTATTTAAACTCATTTAATATGTATCCAGAGCCCAAGCTTTTCCCAATGCTCCTCTCTCACTGCTTAATCATTGTTAGTGTCTTTGAGAACGTCCATTCTGAAACAATCGATGGCTAGCTGAGCAATCCTCTTCATCATGAACCAAAAGTCACCGATTAAAGAAAGACAACATAACTTGTTTTTTTTTTTTTTAAATTTAGTATTTTATTCTAACAATGTTCTTAACCTGAAATCACAAACGGAAATCTAATACAGCCTATGCAGCTTTCTGTATAGGAGAACCTAGTCAGAGTTCTGGCGCTTTTGTAGAACAAGCAAATAGAGAAATTGTCCGGAATATTTTTTTGGTCGGGGACCGGTTATAAGACAGCAATTTGATTGGCTAATGAAATGAACTTAATAGTGTTAACCTAATCCTAAAGCCTAGCCAATCAAATTGCTGTCTTATAACTGGTGCTGTCTTATAACCGGTCTGCGACCAAAAAAATATTCCGGACAATTTCTCCATTTGCTTGTTCTGCAAAAGTGCCCGAGTTCTAACTATACTTAGTATTTTTTTTTGGTCAACTGAATGAACTGTTTGCTTATCAATCTGGCATCTAATTACCCTCTAATTAACTGACTAATCCTCTATCTTCTAAGCCACTGTAAATCCGATGTCACTTCCTTTTGTGATTGGCTAGGACACAGAGGTTAACATTGATTTGAAAGAATATATTTATCTGTATAAAAAATAATCAAGGCCTCTACATTTGAAGAATGCTATAATTGTTGTTTTTTTCATATCTATAAAGATTTCTTTTATCAATATAAAAATTGTATTAAATAAATAAATTTTTACCAAATCCAAACTTCTAAAAACTATTTCATAAACAGAAAGATTATATTTTTATCATTTTTCAAATAAAAACAAATCATTTACCCAAGTCCCTCTCCATCCCCCATTAAATCCTAAAATATTAATACCATAAATATATTTATACACAAAATAAGTATATAATTGGATATATAGGGTGAACACAAAACCACTCCTTGATTTCAAATATTTCAAAGAATGTATAACCTTTTATTGTTCACTGTACCATCACTAGGGCTTTGACAATATTCTTTTATCAAACAATATGCTTGTAACATTCCTAGTTATTAGGGCTGTGGCGAGAATATTTTGAATAAAAGTTTTTTGTCATGGCCTTAGTAATAAGTAATGATTTAAAAGAAATGCTAAAATCGCAAAATAGTCAAGTCTGTGACTATAATAATCTTTAATAAAATCATATTATCACAATCCTAACCATCACATTAAATCTAATTTGAAAATACATTAAAAAAATCAATTTTTCTTTTCTTTACCTTTGAAATTTGCATTTAAGGAAATAAATTAATTTTTTTCCATTTTATTAGATTGTCCCAAAAGTTCGTAAACACTTTGAAGTTTTACTTGCCAAGTAATAACAAAAACAACAAAAACTATTTCTCAAAACAAAGACCAATATCTTTCAAGATATTTTTTTATCGATCTACAAGCTTTTGGATCTAGTGACAGTACCATTGTGCTGGATTTGAAGCAAAGAATTCTTGACATGCTTCCTTGAACTTATGGGACAACCTAATATTAAAATCATGTAATGATTTAAATAAAAAAACAAATACAAAATAATTGTAGTTTTTTTCTTTAACAAATCCAAAATGAACATTAATGAATATAGAACAAATTCTTAGCATTCTTTCTTAAAATTTGTAAAACTATTTTCATATAACAGATTTCCAAGCAGTGTGTAAATGTATAAATACATCTTGATTATTCTCAGACATTTCACTTCTAAATTTAGGAAAATTTCAAGTTTCTGTAGAATCAAATATTAAAAAAGAAGTAATTAAATCTCTCAAGAGTGTAAAGTAAAAAATTATACATTTCTTGATAAGAAGAGATTAGAAAATATCCCCATAGTGGACAGTAACTTTTTGGACACCCTATAAAATACATGAATAATATTTTACAGATATTTTGAAGTTACTCTTCCTGCTAGGAATGAATGAAATTTTTCTATGTTATTATCTTGAAATTTGAAATACCGAAAGATTAGAATCCTAGAAAATAGTCTTTATAGAAAAAAAAAATTAACTGTGTCCTTTTTGCACCTTTACAAGATAGTATTTGGACATTATTTATACAATATGAAGGTAAAAAAATATTAGAAGATTAAAAATCTATAAGATGCTTTTAATATATGCATTTAAATAATCAAAATAGAAACAATCAAAATCTAATGAAAGAATATGGAAATATTTTATAATGAAACTTTTGAGATAGTCAAAAAGTTTTTCTGGTAAATTTAGACTGGGTTTTCTATTTTGTTTGCTGTTTTAATTCATTCAAGATTATAATAAACACTGAAATTACAATTATCCATCTTAATATCATCTATAATTAGCAATGTAATAATTTGGCAATTAATTCATTGTTGTAAAATTTCTTTTCATTTATAAAATAATCTTTAGCTTATATTCAAACAAAACAAATAAATTTCTGTACCCAGTCAAAAATAGGCAACACAGATATTGTCATTATTAATAAATCTTAAATACATGCTTAAAGATATCAAAGTTTTATTGATAATTTTGGTAAAGAAAAACTTTTTTTAAACAGCAACCTCTCATTATGTTTTTCATTATGCGTCAAAGCAAATAATGTTAATATTAGTCAATGAAAAGCTGCTATAAGTTCAAAGCAGTAATCACAAAAAAAAAGTTAATTAAATGTTAAAAAGATTTCCTGTTTGTTTAAATACTATGCATCATCACTATTAGCTGGCCATGGCAGCATATCAGTGGTAAGCACTTAAAATATAGCACTAGTTGATCCAGAAAACAAATTTTTAAACTTCTGCGAATTGTGACCCATGCGTAAGTTACATTGCAGATATAACCCATTTTAATATGGCACAAATATTCTGAAGCAAATATAGAAGTAAAATGACTTATAAGCAATACTGGGTATATGTTGCTATATATATGAGATGTTAAAAGTATGAAGAAACTATCATTTTCTGACTTTTGCATTGATCAGATCAAAACATATGAACATGGTATATGACAAATGATTATACTGACAATAACTAAACACGTTAATGCCATGTCCATATTAATCAATTTTAAAAGGAAATACCTTCTATAAATGATATTGAACACTTTCTACTAATGAATAAGAATTAAAAAAAACTTACTACTTACACATAGAACAGATTTTACACAAGGTCATATTTATGTGCTCTGTGGTAGGTTGTCTTGTTATTTTTTTTAGTCATCAATAATAAAGCTCTTTCAGGATTTTCTAAACAAACTGTCAGCCAGGACACAGTTTAATGAGCATGGATTTGGGAATTAGTAAAAATCTTTACCTAAAGGAATTGCTGTCTGTCACTGTTGCCAGATTGGACTTTTTTATCCAAACAACAACAATTTGGCCTCAAAATTTAAATTTTGCCCTTTTTTACATTTGGTCTTAAATTTGACTTTTTTCTTAATTTTACAGCATTACTTTCTACTATTTAATTATTGTCAACTTTTTAATTTGGTTATTTTCAACCTGCAGTAAGTCTACAATTTGGAATATCTTTATTATTTTTCATTAAAGACTTAATTTGTTTGAAACGTAAACCTTTATAGTGCCTAAGTGGTAAAAAGACTTATGATGCTGAGAAAAAATATAATAAAGCATAGAAAAATCAATTTAAGTATTTTTATCTTATTTTTTCATTTGGCATAAATAGATATAAAAATTGTAATTTGGCCATTTCTTATAAATATTTATATTGTTTTGGCCATTTTTTCTTTTCTCCATTTGGCCTTTTGCACTTTTCTGGTCTGGCAACCCTGCTGCCTGTCCTATCCACCAGGAGAAATACAAATAATAAATTGTCTTTCATTCAAATATTCAAAACTAAGAATAATAATAATAATAATCAAAATATTCAAAGAAAAATAAAAGTTTTACCCTACCTGCATTACCATCATTCCCTGAGGTACCATTCCTGGCATGCCTTGTTGAACAGCCATTGGATTGCCAGACGGCACACCCTGCATGTTTAGAGCTTGTGCTGGCATATACATTCCTCCTGAAATAGAAAATAAAATTGATTTAAAAAGAAATTCATACAAACACAAAAACACATGCATGCATATATATATATATATATTATTATTTCAAGTAATAAGGTTGCTTAAAATTATACTTAGAGTGCTCAATATCAGTGATAGAGCGTGTATATTAGTTAAGTGTAGACACGGAGTCAACGGGAGTTGACAACTACCAGTTTCTCGCTTATGTGTTCGTATATATATATATATATTTATTTGTATTTGTATATATATGAGTATATGATAGAAAAATATTAGAAAAAACAAAAAACATGAATG
>JAUZSX010000005.1:1442108-1453605 GCA_034780655.1 Idiosepius hallami | reverse complement strand
AACGAGCCCCATCTGCCCGAGGCAGCTAAAGGTGAATGTAATGGTTTTGACTGGGATTTGAACTTGCGTAATATGATTTCCTAGCTCGAGCTCCTACCAATGCTCCACCGTCGCTGCCCAAAGCAAAGAGAAGTATAAAATCAACATAATTTGGTTCACTAATGAAAAGTGCTGGAGATGGATGAGGTAATACTGAGTACATCTAACAGGAAAGAAAATAGAAGTTCTTATTGTATAAATTATTAGTTCTACTTGAACTAAAATTAATATCAAATTGGTATGCACTGAAGCTTAACAGTATGTAATCTTTATAGTATATGTTATATATCAAAGGGATAAAGGAATCCAAGATGATTGCCAAAATTATGTATACTGACAATCATTAAAGAATAAATGATATAGTTTTGGTTTGGTTTGGGTTTTAAGGCCCAACAACCAGTTTGATAGGTGTTAGTTATGAAATTTGCTATGAAGATTTTATTTCTCTTGAGGACTTTAAGATATTGTTAGGCTCCAAATTTGTGGAAAATGTCTTTTAATTTAAAAGAATCAAAGTTGATGTACAATTAGACTCCTTTTTGTTGATAAAAAACAAATGGCTTTAAATCTAACACCATGTATTTGAATTTATGATGGATGCTCATATTATTGATACTGTGAAGTAATATAGCTTCTTTAGCTCCATCAAAAAGAAAAATAATGCATATAACATTGCACATCAACAGAAAAAACATACAATTTTTTTAAATTTGTCATTCGCAAAATTAAATCATAAGGTAAATATTTTTACAACAATAAAAAAAACAGAAACAAAGAGACAGATATAGATAAAATTTTTTTAATTAAAACTTAAAAATGATTATTAATTAAAATATTTACAAAAAAAGATGAATCAGTCATTCGTGTGCAATAATTTTAAGAAAAAAAAGTAAAGAAAATAAATCAAGAGTAAAAAAAAAGAAAAGAAAAATTAACCCACAAAAACAACCAAATAAACTAAAACCAATTAATCTAAAAAAAAAAAAAGAAAAACAAAAGTAAAACCATGAAATTTCCCAAAATTAGAAAAACCAGAACCAGAAATAAAAAGACAAAATTAAAAAAAAAAAAGCTAAAAAAATATAAAAAGGGGATAAAAAAAAACAAAACACAGTGATATAAAATAATGATTTTAATCATTTTAAATAGAATACAATAGTAAAAAAAAATATTCAAATATTTATCACTAGAATTTTGGCAATAAAGTAATTAATACATCTATATTGTTAGAACTTAAAAATAAGTTAATGCCCTATATCCGCACCCTCAGGTGCCAAAATGTATAAATACTTATACATATACAAATGCATACATCATTATTATTTGATGGTAAAGTGGAACATTGGTAAAAGCTAGAACTGGAATCCTATTATGCGAGTTCAAATCCCAGTCAAAACCATTGCATCTATCTTTAGCTGCCTCGGGCAAATGGGACTAGTTAACTCAGGAGAAGGGCAACACTGATTACAAAAGTCCAAGGGAAAGAAACGCCTGTCAGGTTGGCAGTACGGCGGGTCTTGATGAATCAAGAACCCAGCAACCCAATTAAAATATCTAAAACTATTTAATAAAAAAACAAAAATTAATAAATGAATCTAACCAACCTAATATAGTAATTTAAACATTGTAATTAGTTTTGTTCTTAGTTGATTTTTTTGTATTATGTAACCCCTCTTGAAGTAATTTAATTTAGATGGATATAGATTCCCATGCTTTAAATTTTTATTATATGGTGTGTGTTTGATATAAATTATTTTTTAAAAAATGATCTTATTCAAATCATTTTATTTAGATAACCAGTTTGTTGAAAGATTTGGTTTTATTGAGATATTTAAGATGACATTTTAGTATGTCAAAATGGAGTCAAAATTATAAAGCCATTTTTGCATTATTATCAGGATATGGACGCAGTTTAATATCATGCCCAGGATACCCATTTGAGTGATTTAGCTTCTGTAGAGATACAAATCATGAATTCTAAAGCCCCTCCACCAACAGGGAGATCATATTTGGCATCCCTTTACCGTATCAATATATAAAAATATCTATTTATATATTTTTGTTAATTTTACAACATAGTTATTCAGATGACCAAAAATAATAAATTTGATAGGAAATCTCAATAAATATTATTTTCTTAGAGATTTATCAAGCTGGAATTTCTGTAACTGCATTTGAAAGACTGAGACATGTTAATTGGTTTCATGATTTCTCTCATGCTAGCTTTTTTTTCTGTCCTGTGATAAAAGTGATTATATATAATATTCAATGAAAAGCATGGATATAACTCATTTAATTGAATGTATCAAAGTTGTATTAAAAAAATAAAGTATATATTCTCCATTTGCAGAGTGTTGAAAATTTTTAAGTTGTTTGCCTGGTAATATATGGATACTGTTGTTATTGTTTCAAAGTCCTTGTATTCAATTAGGATGTGTGTAACAGAAAAAGGTTTATGCCAGGGTAGAGGATCTTACCCTTTTTAAAAGGCAGAAGTGGGAAATTCAAAACTAATGTACCAATAACTAAAGTTTGCTATTTTTCTTTCTCTCTAAAAATTGACTCTCCAGGGAGGTAACTTAAAAACACTAAACCTCCACTGCTTTTGTCTTATTCTAATTCACTTGACATGTTTATTTATGACATTAACAAGAAATTTACCTTTTTATACCATTTATAAATAAAATGAATCGATTATATATAGAGGTTACCTAAGAAGTCACACACCACATAGTAATCTAAGGGGCCTCATGGAGTACTCATTCCAATCCCCACTTCAATATTTCCTTTGGGGGTAGGGTTCATAAATCTTTTGTGTTCTAGAATATTCCACCCACTGTTAAGGATTTGAAAGATATGATAGCAACTGAGTTTCAAAGGATCAACACTGAAATGCTCTAAAAAGTAAAAACAGTTTTACATAGAGAATTAATGCATGCATAAATGCAAACAGTTATATAAAAGAATTGATGCAGGTGTCAATACAGTATATCCAAAAGCCTAAAGATTTTCAAACAAAGGTTCCATATGCAGTTTGAATGCTAATTTTCTGCAAAAGTTGATTATGTCAGATGAAGTCCACTTTCATGTGAATGGATTTGTTAATAAATAAAATTACAGGTTTGGGGGATCTGAAAATCCAAGGGCAATTCATCAATTCTTTAGTGACTTTTTGAACACCCTGTACAATAGGGAAACAATCTGATTATCTGTTAGGATTATGATCAATCAAATTAAAATTCCTAAATATTTTGTAATAAATACCTGGATGGTGTGTGACATCTAGGATACCCTCTGCGTATATATTATAAAAATGATAAATAAATTTTGTTGATAGAATTTAGAAAAAAAAAAAGTTATATGTAATGATGATGCTGTAATGTTTTAGTTACAGCTTAATCTATGAAATACTATGAAATATGCCCCGATGAAGGTGTAACTGAAACCTTATAGCATCAAAATTACATACATCATTGTTTGTTTTTTCTAATTTCTCTATATCATTCACACACACACATATTATATATATATATATATATATATATATATATATATGTATGTATGTAAAGTAGCTATATAGATTTAGAAGTGGCATAGATAATAAGAGAGTAGAAGAACCCTTTTTTTCTGCGAAGAAGAGTGAATGAAAAGCATTACAAGTTTTGACAAAGTTGGGGTTTTTTAGTGCTGAGAATAAAAGAAATATCAAAAAACAAAAACCAAAAGAACAAATAAAGAAACAAAATATTGGAAAAGAAACAAAAACAAAAAGAAAAACTTAAATAAAGAGAGACCACAAGTTCCCAGTTCAACCTAAAGAAAGGTAGTACCTGCTGTGTTGGTATCTGTGTATAAATACTTGTACATAGTTGAGAGGTCATTTTGTATCTGCTGTGGAGCCATGTACACGAGGCCCTGTGAGTTCATGTTGTAGATGGACTGAGGCATAGTTCCAGCAACTGAAGTCATCAGAGATGATGATTGTCCTCCTCCTCCTCCTCCGCCTGCAAAGTTGGGTTAAGCACCAACCAATCAACACAAGCACAAGAAATATGATGGGCAAACAGGGACAGAGGTGGAGAAGATTGAAAAAATTACAACTTTCAGAGATTTTCTCCAAAATGCCTCCTAACAGATTTATATATATATGCTTAATGTTTTAAACCAGAAGCTAAAAATTATTCATTAGATTTGGTGTCAATATTTTTTTTAAAGTTAAAAATTGAATCTCACAAAACTATGGATATAAAATTATCGCATTAAATGAGAATTTTTCAGGGTTCAGTATTTATTTTAAAAAAATTATATTTTCTGCAGCTAAAGAATTCCTAAATAGATCATAATCCCGTACAGTTATCTAGAAATCTTAAATATTATTCAAGTCTAATAATAGTAAACCAACAGAAAAAAAATTCACAATCTTCTGTATATAATGCAATCACATATTTTTGTGTAACAATATAATCAAATATCCTACAGTTTATTTGGTACCTGTTATTGTACACTTGTTTACAACTACAAAAATATTTGTCTTCAACCAAATCATTTATAAACAGGTTAAAAAGATTCAGAATTAAATACATTTAACATCTTATTTAAAAAGCAAAGAAAATTATAATTCTTTTCTATTCTTAAAACGTGTAAATTACAATGCATTCACTCTGTTGGTCCTCTATTATCAGACTAGGTTAGTGTTCAGGAAAGCTGGCTAAATTTATAATATTCAAGGTTATTAGTGTCTTCTGAAACAGTTTTTTTTTTAAATAAATGCTTGTAGGTTTTATATAGTAAAGCTGATACTGGAATTGTTAAATCAGTAGTGAAAATCAAACTCTAAATTGAGAAGTAAGTCATCCTTATGAAGTAAGGATCCAATACTTAAGATTATAAGAGCTGATTAATCAATTATTGATAGAATGGGTTCACATGATTAAATACCCAAACATATCAATCTAAAAATATTCAATCTATTTATGAAAGAAAAAACAACAAATATCTTAAAAGGAAAGCTTAGTGATTTCTATGAGATTATAGTAAGAAAATTCTCTCATTAATTCAGTTTAAGAAAACTTATTTGACCATAATTCTCATGAATGAAATTAGAGATAATTTTTTAAAAAGTTGTTAGTTATGTTATAAGCAAATTGTGAGGGTATTAACAAATTTAACTTAATACTTCTTGAGTTAAAACATGTGAACATATTGAAGCATCCTTACAACCCTGTAGGTTTAATGAAAAAGTTAGTTTTTTTTTTAGAATTTATAAATGGTGTGACCATATGGTAACACTATGAGAATGAAGGTTAAAATAAAAAGTCAAACATATTTTTTGTTACCATTTACCATTTTCTGCTCATTTACAGACACCATTATGCTTATCCACATTTTAACCATAATGACTACATCAAATAAATTTAATCATCAAATATATATTTAGTATAAATAAGCTGTTATTCAAGGAATCCTCTTTTCAAAATTCAGAAGAATTCATTAACTAAGTAAATATATATATATATATATAGTTCCGGATATTATAGTTCCATATATTAATAATTGCTTATGAAATGTTTGTTTTAATTTAACGATGAATAATATTGTAATACTTTTTCAAACTACTATAGCACACCACTAAAATTTAATTGAAATCTTGTTACCAAGTATAAAACTTGAATATATAATACTATAAGAATATATTTTTAGAACTATGGTTGATATAATGAATTGAAATAGAATCTTATTTGTTCCTATTATATATATTTGTTTCTATAATACATATTTTTTAGAATGGGGACTTGATCGAATAAAATAGACAGAAGAAATATGTTCAACAATTTCTATGGAAAAATGAATAAGAAAAAAATTCAAGCAAAAGCATTAAAAAAAAAAAAAGCAGCTGTTAGGGATCAGATTTTTTTAAAAATATTTTTTTTATATAAAGCATAAACAAAAAATTGCCTTTTAAAATCAAACATAATAGCATGCAGTCAAATTTATAATGGTATTTCTTTTTATAGTAAATGTTAGTAATTCAACCTTATATAAATAATAAAAATTAAATAGTTAAGTTCAGCTATTTCTAAATATACAGACTGTACATACCTACTATTTTGATTAAATAAAAAAAACTTTTATGTAGATATCATAATAGATTAGGTTTATCAAACTTAAATTGTGTTCTCAAAATTTCAGTGTTTTTTTACAAGATTTTACTATCATTTGCAGCTTTAAAAAAATTTCAATAATTAAGAAAAAGAAATGATCTATCAAAAAGCACAAAATTAATTTAAATGATTCGTCCCTGCAAATCTTTAGTTAACCTTGTGAAAAACATTGTGGGGCATCTATTAATTCCATGTTAACTTTTAGAGAGCCTCTTCCCATGAAACACTAAAAAATCTGAACAGAACACAATTTAAATGTTTTTTTTTATCAATGTTGAATACCAACTTTACATAAAAGTTTAACTTTATCAAAACAGGCAACTGGTTTATGAACACCATGTATATTTTGAAATATTATGAGAAATATTAAAAAATTATAGCAAAGTAAAAAAAAAAAGAATTGATTTTGAATCTAAGAAGCATAAAAGAAAAGTAAATATCACTTGTAAAATTCTTAACTAATTTTAAGAAAAATATGTGCAATATAAGGATGATATTGATTTTTAATATAAATGATTTGGTTCACTATATTTAATGTCCTACATCAAATTTGATTTTTAAATAAATTTTCTTCTGACAGACTTTTGATACACAGAGATAATTTTCTTTCATGCTTCTAAAATCCTTTTTCATACTTTTATAAAGGATACAGTTTTTAATATAGGGTCAAATTTTACAAGTTTTAGTCGTAAATTTATTGTACAAGGATAACAAAATAAAAAAAAAAAGTTACTTACCCGGAACACCATACATCCCTTGTTGTTGGTTTGAAGAACCATACAAGGCCATAATTGATTCCTTTGTAGTTTTATCACTGGTATTACCCTTTATTTCTGAACCGACATTTGTGAACAGGGAGTCATCAAATGCTCCATTCTAAATGAAAAAAACAAAAATTGGTTTCAGTAAAAGTTGAATAAAAAAAAATTAGGATACAATCAAAACCCAAGAAAATGTGTCAGATTAAAAATTTACTTCTAAATATCTTTTAATGTTGATTTACTATTGAAATAAATATTGGCAAAACTGGTAGAAATTCTACGGTAGTTGAATATTTTTAAAACAAACATCACCAACCATTTTATTTCTCTAAAGCAACTTAAAATTGAATTCACAATAAATTAGGATATTAATTTTTATAAAACAAATGGAAATTTTAATTAAGATTTTAATGATATCTGTAAAAAGAGAATGATTCATCAAGGGAGTTAATTTGTTCTACTTTAATATCTAATTTCTGTTGACGATGATTGTTATTTGTGACCCTGGATGAATCGACAGATATACAAGTAAATTAATGTTTAAATTATCTTGCGATTCATAAAAACAAATAATATTAAAGAAGAAGAAATCAACAAATGAAAACCATTTAGAGATAAACAATACAAGATTTCTATTATTATGAAAGGTATGAATGACCTACCACTTAAATAATTCATTTTAGTATTTTCAAATACTAACACTTTAATAATAAAAACTAACCAACTGTAAAAATGTGTTCTCCTAAACTTGTAAATGGTATTTTTATTTGTTAGTTTTTTTCTACAATGCAAAATATTCCGTTTCAGATCTATAACAAGAAATTTATTTGAAAATTGAATAAAGAAACCAAATACTTTTTTATTTACAATTCTATAACTCATTTATCACAAAAGATAATAACAATGTTGGTTTAGTTTTATTAGACTGGTATAGTATCCTGAAAGGCTAATTAGATATATAAAAAAAAAAGCCATATTAAAAAAATAGTTCCACCTACTGCCATGCTAAAAAATAGTTTAACCTGTTGCCATGCTAAAAAATAGTTTAATCTGTTGCCATGCTAAAAAATAGTTCCACCTGTTGCCATGCTAAAAAATGGTTCCACCTGTTGCCATGCTAAAAAAATGGTTCCACCTGCTGCTGCCTTGCTAAAAAAATGGTTCCACCTGCTGCCTTGCTAAAAAATAATTCAACCTATTGCCATGCTAAAAAATAGTTCCACCTGCTTTCTATGCTAAAAATAGTTCTATTTATCACTATGCTAAACAATGATTTTACTCATAGCCATGCTAAAAAATTATCTACTGCCATGGTAAAAATGATTCTACTTATAACCATACTAAGAAATGGTTTAATCCATTGCCATTGATTCAATCCATTTTTATGCTAAAAACTAATTTGATCCATTTTCTTTCCAAAATTTGTAGTGATGGATCTATATTTTTTTTTATTGAACTTTATCATAAAAAGCTATGGAGTTGAATTTTTAACATTGTAGCCAGTTAATTTAATTTTTGTATCATAAATTGAAGACTTTCATGTTGTATATACAGATTTTAACAATAAAAAAATTAATTATAATTTTAATCCTTTGGATCCTAAAACGCCAATAAATCAGCCTTGGTGGCCTAGCGAAAAAGACAACACAAACAATATTTCACCCCCACCTTGATCAGCTAATTGGTAATTTTGCTAATTATGTATTGTTTTTTGCATCAGGGTCCAAAGGTTAAGACAGAATTTAAAAGAGATTATTTGAATAAGGCCCCAACTTAATTTTTTTTTTAAAGAATTTAGAACGGTATCTTAGGACACTGCCAGACTTGAAATTGAACAGAAAAAAAAAAAAAGTTTGAATTCTCTTACTTGCTGGAATGTTTGCTGGTTAGAACTGCTTGTACTTGTGCATGTCTGTCCATTATTCTGGTTTTGAGCAGGAGGAGGAGTAGCATTTACTGCAGTAGGAGTGCCACTAGCTCCAAGAAAATCATCAAGCAAATTCACATTTTTTGCATTTCCAGATTCACCAGGGGAACCTATAGATTGGAGATTAGCATATAGAGAGGATTGTTTAGAAAATAGAAAGGATTTTTAGTCAAGAACATCGACTACAGAAGTTGTTGATGTTAAATGAAACTTGTCAGAATATATGTATACACACATATAATGATGATCAATCTGTTGGTGGATTCTCAAATTTACAGTTAGAGTGCTCAATATCGATCATAGAGCATATGCAGTAAATAGTAAATAACTCCAAACCTGGAATTGGCAGCCATTGGTGAATTACACGCTTGTGCGATCATCAGATCATCAATTGGTCTGATAATCGACTTTTAAACTGCTAAAAATATGAAGAAATATACCAAAAAACAAATCCCAAATACAATTCTAGCTTTCTTAAAAGGCATAAAAATGACAATCACCAATAGATGGTGATTCCAGTTTCGAATTGATTTACTATTTATACATATGTGGGTGTGTGTGAGGAGGGAGAGAAAATACTCTCCTGAACATCATAATATTTTTCACAAGTGCAGATGTTACACATTTGTGAGAATTTAATAATAAAACAATCTTTAGTAAAAACTGTGATTGATGGAAATGAATAGTTGCAGTGATTAAAAAGCTGAATTGTAATTTGTTGGATTTTAGGATAAAGCTAGCCAAAATTTCCATAACCAATTTGTCGATTCAAGTTAAAATAACAAATTAATTAATACAACCAAATTTCACGTGAGAAAATTTATGGAAACATTTCTTATTTAACAAACAATTTTTTTAAAGGTTTTTAAAAGCCATTAATAAAGATTTTTTTTCCACTGTCAACATGGCCCATATTGACTGATTGGGTTCTTTCACAGTAAATCTACCTGCTATGGGTCATTTAATGCTGAGACATTAGCAATATGGTCTAACTGGACAATTGAGGTATTATTAAATTATTTTAATAAAATCTTAAATCAATGAAAATATACAATATGCAAGGGAAATTGTTAAGAGGAAGGTCTAAAAACAATACACATTCTTGCTTGAAGACCCCAATATATTTACTATATCTAAATTATTAATGGTGCAATATATATTAAATATGAATATATGTATAACAATTTGGCTTGGTTGGAGTTTTATAGCACATTACCCACTGTAAGTCATTTGATGCAAATCAATTATTAAGTTTGAAGAGGTTTTGATATTATTTGTTTGAGTGTTCTTCAGATTATTTGTTGGGTTGAGGTAGTTGTATTGGGATCAGATTTTAGGTTATAGATTTACTTTTTTTAAAGAAGGCTTTTTTTTGGCATGTGTGTGATCGCCACAGTCTAATAGTGAAGTGTTGTATATACAATAAAACAAATATCATTCGCTGCAAAGAAGCTTGTTGGAAGAGTTCAGCATTCTATTGTTTGCTTGTTTATTTTCACGAGTTTCAATTTTTTCTTTTTTTTTTTTTAAGTAATTTTCTTTTCCATCCAAATTTGAAACAAAAATTTAAAAGTAATGAAGATTTAAAAAAAAAAATGTTCAACTCATTTTAATTTTAAATCGAAAAACGAAGGACAAACAGAAGTATTGAGTTTATTTGATAGAATAATATGAAAGCTGAAATTGAATGAGATTCCTTACTAAGATTAAGCAGGTCATCAGCATGAGATGTTTTTTTGGTCTCTTTAGCAACTTCCTTTAATGGTTGATTTGTCTCTTCTTTTGTTTCATGTTTCTGGGAAGGCTGCATTAAAAATACAAAGAAAGAAAGAAAAAAAATCAAATGATATGCATTTTTAGAGATAATAGAAAGAATAGAATAAATCAAAGTTGCAGCTGACCAAAGTACATTGAAATTGGCTTCATCAATTAGCTAGAGATTATTAGAAATTTAAAATTTTGTCAAAATTTACTAGTGATTGTTGATTGGTTTATAGCAAATCAACCCCTTATGGGTCATTTAATGCTGAAACCTTTTGACAGGTGGAAAGTAATTGTTACTTATGATTTAGAGAAAATTTTTTTTTTAACATATTTTGTTGTATATTTTTTTCTCTCCAAAATCTGGGAATCAATATAATATTATATATATATACGAATCTTTTTGTTTTATAGATATTTTTTCTAACCTGATAACAAAACCCATTATTGAATCTACAGAGGTAAACTGCCTACATTGTGTATTAAATTAGTAATATGTCTATGTTAAGTAATTTAAACTATATTTCTATATGTTTTTCGGTTATTCATTTTGATCTCATAAGAACTATGTATTCTAATAAACAACTTCATATGTCAACAGATGTTAAAAGATTTTCAGTTAATATAATTTGTCTATGTATATATATATATATGTGTGTGTGTATGTGTGAATAGATAAATATGTAATTTTTTATTTTTATTTATGTAAAAGTTAGGAATGAGATGTTTATTATCCAAAATGTTTGTTTCAATGATTTCAATAAATGTGTGGAGAGAGAGAGAGAGAGAGAGAGAGAGAGAGAGAGAGAGAGAGAGAGAGAGAGAGAGAGAAAGAGAGAAAGAGAGAG
>JAUZSX010000005.1:1431300-1442008 GCA_034780655.1 Idiosepius hallami | reverse complement strand
TATACATATATATATATATATTACTGAGAAAGAAAGAAAGGTAAATATAATGAAGACTAATAATCTAATTCATACATACAGCCATTATCAAATGCAAAACATGCAGATCATTGGAAACATTTATTTAAAGGAAATATTCTGGTTAATCAAGAACAAATATATATACTGAAAATAAAAAAAATGATATTAATATACTATGGTGGCATTGATATTGACTTTAATTAATCAAAATTCAACTAAATATTAGAAAGTCGTGGAAATAATTCTTTTCTCTTTTGGCAATGAAAAATTGTTAATTAAAATTGTTTTCTATTCGCACCTAATTCTAAAATTGATGATAGATACATCATAAAATCAAAATAGACATACTTTAAACAACATAAATATTTATTATAAGAGAATAAAGTGCTTTTTTTTCATAAATAACAGCAAATAAATAATACATCCAAAATAATAAAAAAAAAATTTAAAGCAGTTTATTTACTTATTGTACAATCGGTATGTAATTTCCATAAGCATATATTCACACACAATGACAATTTGTGAATGATACCAAATTTGTAATACAAGTGAAAAAAAAATGTATTTAGATGGTGTTGAATAAGGATTAAAAAATTGATCAATCGATTGGTTTTGTCTAATGATTTATCAACTTTTGTAGTCAATAAATGCAAAAAATAATTACTTTTGCCAAACATTTTTTCTTTTGTTGAAAATTTCTTAAAAAGAACAATAGTTGTAATATGAAATTCATAGCTGGAAAGATTTAATTGATTTATATCATTCTCAAGTGGCCTACAAGTGATCCTAATGAGCTGTCTAGGATTTGAAATTATTTAACAATTCCAAAATCAGCTTATTTAACTAAAATATTGAATTGAGAGGGTTGCCTAATTGTTTTTTTGGAGGAGGGGCTTACTAAGCTAGCCTTTGTTGGACCTTTATGTGATTCAATATAAGAGCACGCCCCACCCATGCAAAAAAAAAAAAAAAATTAATTCCACTTGATTGGTGAGCAACCAGTAAGGAACAATTATGTAAATTGCCTCGTGACTCTACTATACTTGGAATCAAATAGCAGCTGTCATTTCTATTTGATGAAACTTTTGTTTAGCCATAGTCTGGTGCCTTAATGGTGTGAAGTATTCTTGCTTTAGTGAAACCAGGACGAAAATAAATCTAGCTGGAAGTGATCGATAAAAGATTTTTTTTTTTTAATGAAAAATTTTATTTTACATTTCTTAATTAAGATATTTTTTGCATCCGAATACATAATTGAAAGTTCTTTACTGAAGGTAAAAACAAAGGAAATTTGATTTTTAACAGAATTAATTCTAGCTGAATCAATCTCTAGTTTAGCCAAAGATCTAAATATCCTTTTTAAATCTGGACCCTAAATGTCATATCATTTCCTTTTAAACTGGCAGTTATAATGAAGTTCGGAGGAAAGGTTTACAAATATTTTTCTCTTTTTGAAGGTCTGAAGAATCAGTCATCACTTCATAGGATTACTCAGTTTTTTACACATCCCATAACACATCTTGAATATTACAATGAATGAATATTGTTCATGACAAATTGACTTGCATTATTATCTTATTAGTTTCAATATTAAGTTTACTAGAAAATTAATTTCTGCTTTATCATTAAAATTCTCAGGTAACTTTTTTCTTACAATATTTTTTTAATAACAGTGACTTGATTTTGAGCATAGCAATGCAAGTCAGAAACTTATGCAAATATTGCATGTAGGAGTTTTACTTATGCAGTTGAATTAGTTTAACATGTAATTTGGGAAGTAATGACGTACCTAGGGGCTTAGATAAACTAATTAATGACAAAAAGTTGTGTGAGTATACAATCAGATGATATCTAAATAGTTTCACAAACAAAGTTAAAGATATCCAACAACACTTACACACTTGACTAAAGTACCATTAATTTAATTTGAATCTATATAAAAAAATCTGGAGTAAATTACAACTGGCCACCAACTTATCCACATCAATATAAAAAGGGGTGACAATAAAAACCAGCTAAAGGAAAAAAGTTGTTATAGACAAATGAATGGCCTTCTCAGAACTAATATAAATAGAACTATTTGCAATACATGCAAAGGGGAAGCCCATTAGGCCAAGTGAATTTTCTTCTTTACATGTATTTCTTGCATTTTATTTGTTTTCATTTACATACTACTCTTTAAATATATACTCTCCTCTTGTAATACATGCAAACACACACATTATTTCAAAGATGATGAGAGAATTTCTGGGATGTGTTTACGGGAATGAAGTCTACATTTTGAACATTTTTTTCTAGAGGACTTTAAAGAGGAAATATATTACAAAAATCATATCTAAAATCTATTTCTAAACATAAAGTACATAAAAGTACAGGTTTTATACAACTTGGAAACCAAGTGATTATACACCAGAATTATTTTTACAGATATGAATGTTAAATTATCAATAAGAATGTATGGTTGTGTTATGGCTTAGAATCAAATCATGTTATTTTCTTCCCTATTCTATTATATGTAAATATTTTCTGCAATAGTCCAATTTCAACTCTAGTTTACAATTGAACTACATATTTTAAAAGATATTTTTATTCAGAATTTTCTTGTTCCAGTGTGATGTTAGTTTAACCCCAATAGAAATGTTAAAGTGAGAAATTTCAAGATGGAAATCTATATATTTTATATAAAATACAGAAACAAGATATGGGAAAGAAATGAAGACTTTAAGCGTTCAATTTATCAATACATAGTTTTTTTTATTTTCCATAACACAAAATCAATACATATCAAATATTGTTTACATCCTTTTAATTCATCGAGACTAGATTAATGGTGAAAGGATGCAATTTGTATCCTGCTGACTTGTTGACAGGTGACTTATGCTTTATTCATAAGATATAAGCCTACATTTTTCATTTTTAATAATTAAAAAAATATATAAATAAAAAAAGATATAAAATATGTTTTAAGGTTTTTTAATTGTTAGAATATATCTTTTCTTATATTATAACTAAATTGAAAAATATTTAGCAAAATATTATACAAAAATATCAACTCAAGTCATCAAATTTTTTCATAATTCCATTCTAAAACTACAGATGTTCTTAAATCTAAAATTCTTTTAAACTAAATCCCAACCAACTTTTATTTAAAAAAATGTCATGTGACTAGAATTTTAGAAAAATATAAAAAGAGCTTTGTGCTTATTGCTTTAAGTATTTTTTAAATATACAAAATAATTTCATAATATAATCTATTTTTATGATCTAAAAGGAGACTAGGCATGCTAAAATATCTTTTAAAATATAAATAAAAAAATCTTCAATCAAGTTGATATCTTAAAAACTTTTTTTGGTGTATTCTTTACTGTTTTACCCTTTATGGTAAAACTCTGCATATTTCATTTTTCAATCACCCTAACCCAATCATTCTTTTAATTACAGTCACACCATTTTTTATCAATATTTAAATAATTTCCGATTAAAAGAAATCATCCTAAAACTTAATATAATCAATAAAACAATTTAGTTGTCTTATGAAATTATATAAAAAAAGTATCTTGTATGTGTGTGTGTGTGTATATATATATATATAATAATAAAATATATGATTTGGAACAAATGAATCTAGTAAATGTAGAGGATTTACAAACTTTTAAGAGTCTTTTTTCGGATGAAAAAGGTAATGAAGTTCATTAGAAAAAAAGAAAAGAAATAAAACCAGATGAAAATGGACTCTTTTGCAGAACAAGCAAATGCAGAAATATTTTTTTTTTGCTCGGGGACCTTACACCCGTTGTAAGACAGCAATTTGATTGGCTAGGGTTAGGGTTTGGCCAAATTTATCCATTTGCTTGTTCTGCAAAAGTGCCTGAAAATGATTAAATTTTTTTTTATCGAAGAATTCCTTCTTGATATTAAAATAATTTCTAAAAATCATAAAAATCTAAAATCATAAAAATCAACCATTCAATTTAAAAATAAAACCGTTCATTTTCATAGATCCCAAAACATTCTACATAAAAAGAAAATGTTTTTCTTTTTCCTTTTTGCATAAAAACAAAATGAAAATATAAATATGTAAAGCACATTTAAGTGAATAAGAAAGAATTAATTAAAAAAAAAATCAAACCATTAGAAAATCAATTATCCACTGATGGGCAAAAATTTTATAACAATTGGATAATTCCCTGATATTGGTAAATCTTTAGCAGAATAGCCTATGTAACTCAGAAGATAAAAGATTCCAATGAGGGGAGTAGGTGGAAATTATTTTTTATTGAGAGTTGGAAAACAGAGCAGAGAGTCTTAGCAACCATTTTCACCATTAGGAATGCAGTGGACAGAGTATAAAGTTTAGTGTTAGCGCAGGTATACTTTTGTCTGTTATGAGTGAGAGTCATCACTGTGATATCACAATTGTCATCTACAAAAATTTGACTTGCTTTCAGTAAAAAATTCAAGTCAATTAAAAAAAAGGTTATTTTTTATGCTTTTTATCCATAATAATTACTGAAAGTTTCATTCATAAAAATTAAATCTTATCTTTTTCATTTAAAATTATCTTCATTCTTTTTAACTAGATTTTTAGGTTTAATTTTTAAAAATCTCTTCAGGTTTTACAAACACTTGTTGTTTATTAAAAATGAATGATTTTAATTCAAGACAAATGGATTTTACAAAGAAATAGATAATTATATTCATCATCCCTGAATTTTATTTTACAAATTTTACTTAACTAAGTCTTTCTTGAAAAATAAAAGGGCTAAAATAGAAAAACTATTTTTATAAAATTGTTTTCTTTCGAAGAAAACCCATAATTGTAGTTTTATATGTAATTTCTTTAATTTTAAATACAATTTTATGATGCAACCATATATTAAAAGTGACATAATAATTTTTTCACTTTTATTTAAAGCAGTTGAAATTCTATCTAATTATAACTATATTAAGTAAATCAATGATTTTACTTTCATGTGACAATAAAGTTTTTTATTTTTTATTTTCATGAATTACATTTTCTTAAACATATAAAACCTATAAGTGCACAATAACAAAAATAAAATCTCAAAATAGTTTCATTCTTAGATTTTGAATGATAACAAATAAACTTTATTAAGCCTTTTAGTAAGAAAAATATACTCTTATAATATTTGAAAAAGAAAATTTAAATTATTTTTATTAAGCTTAATTTGTAAATAAATACCAACCAGAATATAACCTTAGAGCTAAGAATATGAAGAGACACCAGAGAAAGTTCACCAAGAGACAAGAAAGGAAATCATGGATAGGAAAATATCTTACCTCTTTTTTCACCTGAAGTTAATAGAGTAAATAAACGTAGAATATTGAAAGAAAAAAATAAAGGATTAAGAAAAAGCTGGAACAAATGAAATTTTATTTATTGAATGTTGAATTCTAAAAAAAAAAAAAAATAGGAGAAAAAAAAAGGGAATCAATGGTACTTTTATTTTTTTGTATCAAAATGTCCCATTGAAAACAGTATTGTTATTTTGTCATATAATATTAACTAATTTTCAAGTGTTATTGTCTAAATGTATAAAGCCTGGTCATGAAAAGAAAAAGCAAATAACAAAAAAAATAATTTTCTTAGACTTGGTTTTTTTTTTTATAACAATTACCAAAAATCAGGGACTCATCCAATTTTAATGAAATTTTAACCCATAAAGAAATTGATTGTATAATAAAAAGGTTATTCAATTTGTAAAATTGTGATAAAATATTTTTTTCACTTTAAAAAAACAAAATTTCCAAAGCTAAATTATCAAAATTTTATTAAATCAAGAATAATAATAATAATAATAAAAGTAATTTTTAAAAAATATCAATAATGAAAACCATAACCATATTTGCACTTTTAAAAATACTCAGAAATGAAAATGAAGTATTGGGTTTAGTTCATAGATATGGAATAATTCTTTTTGCAAAAAGACGAAGATTCATATTCTTTAAAAGGGAAACAATGGTGCACTTTTACATCATACCAAGGATGTAGATATACTTTGACTACATGTCCAGGATTCGGTTTAATTTCCCCAGAATATGTAAATGTTTAAAGAGCTGGTAAGGATATTATTACTACATTTTAATTTAATATTATAGAATTAATAATCTATAGAAAAAACAGAATTAAAAATACACACACATGAAAGCATAAATCTATGAAGAATAACTCCATCCAAATTATACAAAAAAGAAAAAAAAACATAAAATTTCATCTTATACAAGTGAATAGTAGTGTAAATGGAGTTTTCACTAGCTAAAGCTGATGGATAAGTTCTAGAAATGTGCAAAAAATAAAATATTTCCTCATATAATATGCTTTTACAATTTTGAAATGTGCAACGTTACACTTGCAAATAGATGGTCTGATCTTTAGAGTCAGGGGTTACTGTTAGAACAAATATGACATGTAAAAATTTGAAATCAGCAATGCTTATAGATAATCTTTAGCACATTTAAAAATGTATCATTTACATGCAAATGATAATAATTGCCATTTCTATCTATGAAAGTTTAATAAGTATTTCTTACAGCATATTCAAAAAACAATGTAGATAAAGTAATAAGATTATGATTTTGACTAGCAATATTGCTTGGCTTTGCTCAGGGGATGCGTTGGACCCCAGAGCAGCTATTTTTCCAACTAAAAGAACAAATCAAATTTGATCTAAGGGTCTAAATACCCAATATATCAAATTTCTAGTCTCAAGACCAAAGATTGGCAAAGCAGTTTAGGGGTCTGTAATCATGAAATTTTTAAAGAATTCTTTCAATGGTAGACTGTAAGAGTGTGTAAAATTTTGTTTAAATTTAGCCATTCTTTCTACAAGCTGATATTTTAGATCATCAATTTTCAATACTTATCAGGGGTGGGGGTATAATGAAACAACACCTAGCTAAAAACACTTCCTGACACATAAGGTACAACTGTGTGAATTTTCAAGAAAAATGGCAGAGCCATTACAGAGTATATGGGAATTAACTCACAAACAGACACACCCAATTTTCATTTACATACAAGTTTAAATTAGAAATCACATAGTTTTTTTAGTGGTACTAGATCTTAAAAAGAAAAATAATATGTATATAGCTTAAAATCTAATTAAAAACCTATCTGTATATAAATAATTGAAGAAATGTATTAACTAAAAATTCATCAGAATGTATAGATAATGAAGCCTTTTCTGAAAGGATTTTAAAAAATAGACCTAAGAAGTTATAAATATTAACATTAATATAGTTAAATATAAAAAAAAATAAGTAGAAGTAAATAGTATTACAAGTAAATAGTATCGATTATTTTTTTGCACTGACAAAGCAACATGCACATTTTGTTTTCATTTAGAATTAGTTTTAAAGACTTTTCTCATTAAAAAAAAAAAAACTTTTACAAGAAATTAAAAAAAAAGTTTTGATGAACAATTTTATAGAGGATTTAAAGTATTTAATTCTTTTTATATAATAACCAAGCAAAAGAAAACAAACAAACAAAAAATATGAAATAAACAAATATGATAATATATAAGAATTGATAAATTCTATAGAAAAAAAAAAAGTCAAAGAAAAATTTGGTGTCCATAAACACAAAATTTCACAACAAACATCAAATGCAAAAGCTACAAAAGTTGTTTTTTTTTTTTCATGCTAACATTGAAGTCTCAAGAATAACGACCATAACAGTTTTAAAAATTATCTTTAAAAAAAGGTAAAAAAAACAAAAGACAATCCTAATGATTATTTTTACCTGTCTTGGCACTGATGGATTTGGCTGTACCCATTCACGAGCAATGTAACGTTTATGTTCATATTTCGCACGGATGAAGGCCTCCAAAGCGCTACCACCATGTAGTCAAGGAAAAGATAAACTAATTACCAATGATGGAATTTATAATGCAATCCCAGCCACCATATATTTACACAAGAATCAGACTTTTGTAGTTATGAAAAAAGCCTTATTAACTTAATATTCAATATTTCCTAATAATAATGCAGTGAAATTAATAATACAAAACCAACATAAAATAATTGGTTTAATAGACTCCATTAATATTTCTTATTAGTAACATTGTCTACAAAGAATCTGTTTAAAAGTTAATGCTTACCAAATAAGGATAAAAATCAGCATGAAATGCTTAAGTGATATGATGTACCATTGAACTAATAAACCTCATCAAAATTTTATTTTAATGTTCATTTATCCAATTTGACTAGTTCAATTGATTTAATACAAAAATATTTATCTAAAAATAATCTATTTACAAATAAAGCCAACAAACTTATCATTAAATATCCCACAAAGGTATTGATATACAAAAAAATATAAAATATTTAAGTGATTTGATGTACTATTGAACTAAGAAACCACCTCAAAATATCTTTTTACTTTTCATTCATCTAATTTGACTGGTTCAATTCATTTATTACAAAAAATATTTGTCTAAAACTAATTCATGTATAAATAAACCCAACAAATTTAGCATTAACATCTTACAAAGTTATTGACATTATATTGATTAAGGAAATAGAAAACATATTTTTTTGGCATTTTTTGAAATTTATTTATCACTTAATATTACCATCAATAATAATAATTCTTTCAGCTTCTCCTGAAGACTGGTTAGAGGTTTCTTATACTTCATCATATAAATAATATTTTCATCCAGAGATATTAGATGTGAATATCTGTCTACTGTTCCTCATATTTCATAATATGACTCCTTTAATTGATTATAATTTCCTCTAAATATATTAGATCTGAAAAAATTTTTTTTGGAGGAAAAGCTAACACGATAAAAAAATATAATGTCAAAACATTATTGTTAGAGGAATGGAACAATAATAATAAGACTTGTCAAACTGACTACAGTGAAAACCACTGGTAGCTGGGTGTGGATGTGGCTGGTAATTGGTGTGAGATCCCATATTTATGATAACACATAATGTTGTGTATTACATGAAAAGGATACGAATCTGTCTGTGGTCTGCGGAAATTATCAGGTAGATTAGCTTCATAAACTGCCCTTGCACGACTGTTTCCCATTTCCATTAACATCTAAAATAAAAATTAACCAAAAAATTAAAAAAAAACAAAAAAAAAACAAATTTTGGTTAACAATTATTATTAACGATTGGTTGATTAGTAAAGAAGTTGATCAATAATAATGTCTTCAGGAAATAACTTGATTCAATATTTTCTTTTTTAAAACAAAAATTGCCCTTTTAAATTTAATACTTAAAAAATAAAAAAAATATTTGATCCAATGCATTTTTCATTTAACTTTTTAGATAAAGACCATAAATAGTAATGTAATTTAGACAATAGACCTCATTTTAATTGAAAAAGATGAGTCTTCTTTTAGTAAAAAAAAAGAATTTAATTTTCAATAACCCATTCTAAAGTACCAGTAAAATTAAATCACATTTATTAAACATTCCAACAAAAAATGAGAAATATTTTTATTTACAGGATTTGAATTAAAACTTGTTAACTTGCAAAAAAATATTTGATATTTAAAGAATTGTTTTTCAATATTTTTATTAATTAAGTATCCTTACAGCAAACTAAATTTGTTTGTTTAATGACATATGCACCAAACAAAAAAATAGTTAAAATATAATTTGTTTTTATTAATTTTGAGTAAACATATTTAGAATAAAAACTCTCTTAAATATTTTGAGTATAAAAAACTTATTAATCTATTTTTCATGATTCATTCTTTTGAAAAAAAAAAAAAAAAAAGTATGATGATGAAAATAAACAGGAAGAAAAAAGTTTTTAAGATTCTTAAAAAAAATGAAATACTTACTGCTAATTGTTCAGCGGTCCAAGTATCTAAGTTAACAGATTTTACTTTCGATATATGGACTCCAAGATTACGATGAATACCTGCACATCGAATACATAAAAAAATACCTAAGTTCCAAGATGCCCATCGTGGACCTGTAAAAGAAAAGAAGAAAAAAAGATTACCTTAACAATATTAATGAACAACTAGTTAGGTAACATCAACTACAATTGTATAGGGTGGGCCAAAAGTTACTGACCCATATAAAATTTTTTTTTTTTAATTAAAATATACATGGCCAAAAATCTTGGATATATCTTTAACAATACAGATTTTGAAATTACAAAACAATATACAACAAAATCTCTGAATAATAAAAAAATTCATGGGTTATTAACTTTTGGCCAACCCTGTAGATTCAATTATTTAAGAATGTTAACATATCTCTTAATACATTCTTTTTGCATATCTAGCAACCATAGAAAGTATTTGATTTTTATTATACATTGTCTATTTCAATTAAAATTTGTAGTTTTGCTTAGTTAATATTCATTTATTATACATTTAATCATTCTAATAAAACTCTTATTTGTCATGATAATCTTTTCCTTGCAAAGTAATTTCATATTTTCAGAATAATTGGATATGAAAAACAAAAAAAAAAAAAACCCTGATTTTCCCAATACATGAAGTATGTATACTACCTTGAGTTGCAATTTAAAACAAACAGTTTAATTTAATGGGAGCACTACAATTATCTTTTAAGTTCCTAAAGTTACCAGAAAGATTCTTAAATTTTCTCTGATCTGGAAGAAAGAGTTTACTCTAAAAGTAATTGAAATTTACAAAAAAGGTAAAACTATTTAAAGAAAAAAAGTGAT
>JAUZSX010000005.1:1381188-1393630 GCA_034780655.1 Idiosepius hallami | reverse complement strand
CAGAACATTATAATATATAATCTAGTCTATAAGGAACATACGTAACCAAAAGTCCTCACTACCAAAAGGCTCGCTTCACTCGGCTTGGGATAAGTAATTTTTTCGATGTTTTCACAAACTTTTGGAACAACTTGTATGTTGTCGGATTGAAAAAATTCCTTCGCAGGGACATTCTCTCCCATGCCCTCTATCAGCACACCAAGTTTGGGCCTGCTAGGCCCAGCCATCTCTGAGTCTATAAGGAACATACGTAACCAAAAGTCCTCAATACCAAAAGGCTCGCTTCTTCGCTTGCCTTGGGATAACTCGTAACATTTTTCTTCCAAGATTGAAAGAGAAATCACTTTCTGCGTGTATGATGACAATCAACAGACAACACATACCACTTCGTTTTTTAAAATAAATTTAACCGAAAATTATCACTTTTGAAAAAATTAAGTGCAAAGATCTTCAGACGTTTTAATGTTTTGGCCCTTGCTCCCTGTATATCAGTGAGTGGAGTGGCTTAAGCAGAAGCAGCTGCAACCGGAACGGTTGTTGGTCACTCAACTGAGCTGAGTTTTAGCAGCTCTCTCCGGTGGTGGGTGCTCTCTGCCGAGGCAAGCCACCCCACCGTATAAAGAGCCAGTTTATCAATATTTTTTATAATTGGAATTATACGATTTTTGTTTTGAAATATCTTGGGTTTTTCTCACTTACCACTACTCAGTTGTGTAGGAATAAAAGTGTTAGTTTACACTACACTACATTACACTACTACTACTGTACAGTTAACCAGGACCTTTAAAGAAGGTCTTTACTGTACTGTCGGGCGGTAGGTGTGACTCAGTGGATAGACAATCGGTCTTTGGAACCGTACTACTACGCAGGTTCGAGTCCAAATTTTTCAAGCTACGTTGACATTTCGACTAATACTCTTGGGAAAGGTGAAGCCAAATCTTCCCTCCAGCTATGGGTTAAATAGTGCCAAGACCTCAACGGCGGATGTAGTGGATGATGTCTACAAAGATACAACGGCACTGAAGGTGGATGAAGGCTGCAGCACTGCAGCAGTGCAGCAGCAACAGGAGATGGCCTCCCAGTCGTCGTGGTTATCCGTCGTGGTTATCCATCCATGCCTTTCGAACAAGGCAATCCTTTGCCAAGAGGCCGTGGTGGTGACTGCAGGTGCATCATCATCATCAGTCTCCCCACTATAAAAGACATCATGCACCCCCCCCCCGAAAGGTTCCACAGGGACCAAGACGTGGACACTCATACTCGACCACTAGTGACCGCCGATGTATTGTACTCTGAATAAGTACTTATATCTAGGACGAATAGCAACAGCTAAAATTAGATCCGTTATTGCAGTTACATAGAAATAAATATTTTGAGCGTTATCTTTTAATTTTGAGCATTAGCAGCATCTGACAGTGAGAATGGGGGGGGGGCGCAAACCAAACCACACGACAAAAACTGTTGCTAACAAGGTTTTGTGGTCGTTGTTTCTATTTTTAATTTCTTTTGGTGAAGGAATCAAGTTTCTAGTTATTACAAAATGTCGAGTATGGCGTTTAGTAAAAAAAATCCATACAAGACAAAGGGATGGATATTGTTGATCGACCTAATTACATTTTGAATTTTGAGTTTTTAAAAATAAAGTAAAAAAAATCATGAAACCCTTAATATTAGAATCATAAAAATGAACAGTGTAAGGGAAATAACTTTGGTAACCTAAGGTTAAAAACGACACATACATTGATATTTCCTCCCTGATATAGTCGTCAATGGAACACATAACACACCTGAGTGATTTTGATAAGTCAGAGTTCTAAGTATCAAACCATAAATGATAAATAAAGTGGGGAAAATGATAATTTGAAAAAAATTAAAAAGAAAAAAATGAGATAAACTCAGACAGGAAGAATTGATTTTTTTACTTAAAAAAAGAAGTCTCTTTTGAATCTATGTTGTGAAGAAGTTTTTAAGTAACTTTTGATGAATAATATTCAAATTCAAATTATTCGGACATATAATTAAACTCTTTGGTGAGTACGACAAAGTTCTGAAGTTAACTTATATTCTATCGGCATGAAAGTTTCCGTGTTTGTTAAGTAAAAAGTATTCTCTTTGAGGAGAGGTTAAACAAATGAACCCAAGATGGACAAAACTAATTGAAATGATGTTTGTTGTGAACACAAATAAAAATTCGGATAATTTGAATAAAATATTATTTGCTCCAATATTTTAAACTTAATCTTTTCAAACAAATAAGATTTGATTAAAAAAATCGAACTAAAGGCAAGTTAAGGTTTAATTGAACTTAAAATTAAATTATTCTTTTTTTTACGTTTTTTTTCACTTCTTATTTTTATGTAGAGTAAAATTGGCTATGTTTAAAAATAAACTGAAGGAAAGATGAGGGATGAAGAGCAACAATATGTCAATGAATGCTCCCCCCTAAAAAAACATTGTTTTTAAGACACACACACACACACACACACAAACACAAACACAGTACTAACCACCAAGTGAGTGCACAATAATCACACGCACACACCGACCGACCGATATCGACCGGCCACACTAATCACCACCAACCACAAAACACCCACTACAATTTTTTAAAACTAGTTTAACTTTCTTTATCATCGGCAAATTCTCTAGAAATATGGTTAAATTTAATAACAGAAAAATTAACATTTTTTTTTAAATCATATTAGTAAAATTATTTAGTTACAACATTAATCAAGAATGATAATAATCATAATAATAATGATGATAAATAAATTGAATTCTTAGAATAAGATGTTAAGATTAATTATTTTTCTTTAATGTTTGTTTCACCCACGCTAGAAATGTCCATTCCGTTATTCGTTTATTCCGCGAATATTAAGATCTATCACGTGACTACATGAGATTTTCACATGACATTTGCTGCAGCCCATAACAACAATATGGCGTTGGAGATGAGTAGTTGCTGCTGTTTCGGTCCGTAAAAAAGAAGAAAAGAAAAAAACAAGAAAGCGTAAAAGATATACAAAAGCTGTAATCACGGACTATATTTTTTAATATTTTCTTCTTCTAAAGAAAAAACTATATATTTTTATCTATTTTTTGTTTTTTATTCGACTTCTTTTCAAGACATCTGATTTTTTTTTAATCGTAATGCGAACTTCAACCACTGTTAGGATTTTTTCTTCTGATCTACCGGCACTATTAATATCAAAAGAACAAGCATCTGTACAAAAAGGAATGACGAAGAGGAAGATTGCAGCTGCTACTACCACAACAACAATAACATCTCCACTATCATGCTGTGGATAAAAAAACTCCTCTGGTTATGGTTGGGCCATGCTCTGGCCTACCTTGGACGTTCGATAATTGAACAACACGCCATGGCGGTGTGTACTGCTTTCTTCGTCATTCTGGCCATTCACTTCGGACACTGGGGTCTTCTATTTTGTTATTTTTTGGTCGGAGTTGTCCCAACTGTTGCTTTCTGCTTTTACGTGATCGGTAGCCAACAATTATGGGACGTGAATTATATCGCTGATATTTTGTTTATGCCTAAAATCAACATCATGACAAAATTGCGGACTCTGTGGCCCCTCATAGCTCGTGTCTACAGGGCTGAGAGACATGACACTGATCAAGCCGATGGGGTTGACATACAACCTGACACTTCAAAATCTACCTTAAACACACCCTACAGTAATAGTAGTAGTAATAATAACGCACTTACTTCTACTGTTGATACTATTGAAAAGCCGACTTCATTTCATTCGTTTCCTGTTGATTACGTTCGTAGTAGCTGTGATAATGATGATGACCCGACATCTGTATTTCCTGTTTCTTCTACAACTCCGGTCTTGACGCCCGACACACCCATGTCATGCAGCCGTGAAATCGAGTGTGAGGTAGAGAAGTACATAAACCTAATAACCAGAGATTTCGTACAGTCATGGTACAAGATGGTCTGCGCCGAGCCAGACATCGTGGAAGAAATACACGATAAGATCCACTCAATTATGACCGACCTCTGCCGGCGACTACGCAATGTGAACAGGCGGTCTATATTTGTAGACCTAATCAAGATGTACCGCGAACAGCTGACAAAGTTTCAAACCGCCATGGCTACTTTCAAGATCCAAAGGACCTATGGAATTAACAAAACCAATCAGAAACAAACTTTACCCTCCTCTCTCGAGGATGTTTTCAGTTTGAAATATTCCCAACACCCAGCCGCTAAGAACCGTGAGACTTCCATCGACTACATAAAGGCAATATTTGAAATCATGGTTAACTGCATGAGAGTTTTCCCAAAGGAATTTAAAAATGTAATTTCAATGAAGGAAATGCTGATTGAGATCTTAACCATGCAGGTGGCCATCCCTCTATTAGAAATGCTTGAGGACCCTGACTTTTTACACGAGAGTCTCATTCTTCTGCTCTCGGACAACCCTGTGGATTTTACAAGCTTGATACCAAGTGATGATCGGGAGTCACCTCACTCATTATCTCGAGAGACAGTACATACACCATCAGACACAATTAAAGTTAATGAAACAACTGAAAGTTTTACGGACTTAGTAAAAAATCCCACCTTAAAAGCAAATAAAGTAGTTCTCCTCGATGAGGTAGGTTTTGATGTTGTAGACTCTGATTTAAAAAATGATTTTCACTTAGATCAACCATATTCTCTTCATTCCAATTTCCCTTGCCAAGACTTTACGATAAATGAAAACAAAATAACCTTGAACTGCCTATCTCCTAAATATACAGATGATGTTTTCATAAGAGATGAGCGTTCAGGTGAGGAGAATAGTGATGTATCGTCTTGCGGATCGTCCATAAAGCCTTATAATACTTTATATTTTAACAAAGAAAACCAAACCTTTTACGTTCCAGAAAATGGTCTCAACTGCAAGAAATCGACATTGTCTAGTGATTCCACGGGTGCTTTTAATATCAGTGACGAAGAGTCTGATGAATCGAACAGCCGCAGGAACTCGTTGGAAGAAAAAGAGCGCCAAAGGTCAATGTCTGCTGGTAAAGCTGCAGACCTTGAGCAAAGTTTGCGAAGCTACTGTGATAAGAAATTGAACAACCAATTAGGAATGGGGACAGAAAGTGTGTCCCACTCAACAAGCTGTGATAGCAAAATGAGTTCGTTGCAAAATACAAATAGCAGAACTTTCGACCTCAATTTGGATGGCATACCGCCAAATTCTACAACTGCCGTCTGCAATGGGGAGACCCCTACAAAAAATGATGACAGTGTGCCTGAGCTTCGCAATAGTTTTGTACGGAATTCTTGCCCTATTCTGAGGACCTGTGAATCGGTTCCAAGACTAAGTCCCACTGAGGGTCGTTACTTGTACCGGTTTGACAGCTACAATACAGAACTTCCCAGTAGTCCTGACAGTGAGTCAGATATTATTAGTGATGACTTAATGATCAGTGATAAAAAATATCCTACTTGCTTATTTCAGGATATTAGTGTTGTGGAAACTGAGACTAGAAGAGAAAGTCGCAGTAATGGAGTTTACACCCTTTATCAAATTCAGGTTTGTTTTGTTTTGTTTTGTATATAGAATTTTTTTTAAGATCAGGTACGAATTACTGTCTTGGAAGCAAAAGGTGCTGCAAGCATAAATGAGTATTCACTCTTTAGTTATGCTTGGCAACCAATGCTTGTGGCACCTGCAAGTACATAAACAGTATAACATTGTATAGTCTTAGTTTCTGTCTCTAGTATTTAGTAGCTGCGCATGGGCTCAGTAATACTTATATCGACTCATTAACAGATTAAATTTACTTTAAAAATTCATATCTGAAGAAGCCATTTCTTAATTTATTTGAATTTAAAAGTAAAACTCTTATCAAAATTACCAACAACACAAAGTTCTTTCTACAAATTATTTCTTGTGAAGATAATCTACTCAAAGAAAATATTGAATTACTAACTGAAATATAGTTACCTAAATTCAATAAAATCTAAAGAAGAATTAAATACAGTGATATCAAACACAAAATGTACTAACATAAAACCATGGATTAAAGTTTAAACTATGCTAACTAAAAATCTGCCTCAACTTATTTGATTAAATAAATAGCAGTCTTTAAAAAGATGTTTTGAAAAAATTAGTAGCTAAATTGGCGCTTTTGCAGAACAAGCAAATGGAGAAATATTTTTTTTTGCTGGGGGACTTTGCACCGGTTATAAGACAGCAATTTGATTGGCTAGGGTTAGGGGTTCGGCCAAATTTCTCCATTTGCTTGTTCTGTAAAAGCACCGCAAAATTTACAAGTTCAAATTTTTTTCATCAAAAAAACCTTAAAAATTTAATGAAGAAAAAAATAATAATCTTCATTACCAATCTGTTATAATTTCATATCTTTTTTTCATGTCTTTAATTTGAGAAACCATCAGTGAAAATTTAACAAAAGATAAAAATTATCTACATTATTTTTTACCTTTGCAATTTCATGTTTGTTTTTCATAGTTTAAGCTGATAGAAGAAATAAACATTGAAACTAAATTACTATTTGGGAGGTTTTTTTTAGCTGAGGAAAGGAATTATCATTTGCTTATCAGAAAAAAAAAGATTTTTTTTGTCTTCACAGATATTTTCTGTTAATGAAAGATATGGAATCAATTCTATCATTTATTATTTTATGACCTTTAAAAATGTATTGTTCCTGTCAATATGTTTTGGTTGTTTCATATTTTATTCTCTTTTAGGTATTAAATAATAAAAGAATCATATTAATATAATATTATAATATAATATATAATATAATACATATCCACATCCAAAAAATTAGTTTTACTTTTTTTCAAGAAATTGCAACTTTCACTTATTTTGCTATTAAACCATTGATCAGTTTTAGTAAAAAAAAAAAAAAATAAATAACAGACTGGTTTCTTAACTCAAGATCATCTATTTTATCATCTAAAATTCTACTTTTAATTTTATAATTTCTTAACTTTAACCAAAAGATATGCTATATCAAAAAATAAAATAATAAATTATTTAAATATCTTACTTTACCAAAATTCAAAGATTTAATTGCTTGATGATGTTTAAGGATATTATATTTACTTGGAGAGCAGCAGCACCAACCATGATGTTTAAGGATATGATGTAATGTTTTTTTTACTCAATTAATGAACGTCCCATCTGGTAGATTGACAAAAACTAACCTAACTTTTGAGCTTCTTAATTCAGCCACAGAACTTACAATTCTTCAAGCTTTTGCAGTAGGTATCAAAAGCAAAATGTTGAATATACATTTTAGTTAGTCATTGAACCCCATCAACTCTAAAGCCCATAGTCCATAGTTGTTTTCTGATAAATTTATTTGATTTTGTAACAAGGGTATCTGCCTTAAACATTATTTGATTGTTGTGACAATTGCTTGTTAGAATCCAATGAGATTCTCTTTTGTGTCTCTTTTTTCCTGCAAGAGATTTTTTGCACCATTCTGGTGTATGTCTAACTTAATCTTAATTTTATTTATTAAGATCCAAGTAAATAAATACTACTCGACTTCTGCTTTGAAGAATTCTCTTATTGCTACAGTTGACTTTCATGTTGTTCTCAGTTTAAGGCTTTATTGCAATTTAAATTGAAATATAATTTTTGAATCCCATTTTGAATTCAAATTTAAATTTTCTACAATTCTTTTATGATACAAAATAATTTCTTGAATGAGCTAAATAAATTGATCATGAAATTTGCAGACTTTATTTTTTATTATGGATATAAAAAATAAATGTTTACTTTATTGTTTGACACTTATCTATGACCAAAGGTTCACTGGCCGCCTAAAAGAGAACACAACATAGATACGGTAAGCAGCATCAAGCAGTAAGCAACAATACACTCCCCTAGGGTTGATATGCCATTAAACAAAATGAACAAATTTTTGTTTAATGTATTAAAGTAGATTTTTTAATTTATTTGATATTTGTTGCTAACCTTGTTACCAAAATTCCTATCTACAAACATATAGCTTTTAAATCAGTGGGCAAGTTTCTTGGCCTTTCTATTAGATTGTTCACTTATTTGTATTATTATCCTCTCAAGCTGCAATTCTATGAAGAAGCAGAAAACTTATATCCACCCAAAGTTGATAAACATGTCTGACAATAGAGAAGGATTGGGTAATTTCTCTTGAGTTGAGGTTTGGTGTTTCTCAGTCTTTCATATTGACCTACTTTTGATATCCTGAGTTAAAACCACCTCTTCCAACATTTATGAGCTCATATGGAAAAGTAGGCTCAGAAAACCAGCAGAACTTATATCAATCTAGATATTAACTTTTATTTTTCAGACTTTTAGTCTTCATCTTGGTAATCCGAAGATAAAAGTTAAAACCCAGATCATGAAGCCTCATCTTAGAAATAAAAATATAGTTATATAAATCTAGTTAATGATTTTTTTTAATATTAGTTTATTTATGTATAAAGATTAACTGGCACTTTTCAAAAATAGCCACAGTCACACAAGTCTGTGCCATTTGATTTCTGTTGTTTCTTATTAAATCGTAGATTAATAATTTATAGGGGAGGTTGGGGTAAAATGGGTTCTTTTTTACATTTTTTTGTATTAACAATCTCTTAAATATTCATGGTAAAAAGTTTGGCCAAAATAACAATTTATATCCCTGCAAATATCTTGCAGGAGGTTTTCTTTCTCAGAGCAGGTATTCTTATAAAAATTTTGATTTAAAAATCATTGGTAGAAGTGATCATCTTAGTCCAAGCTTGGGCTAAGATGATCACGCTATTGGAGTAAGATTGGTATTCTACTATCTACAAGCTAGCATGCTGTAAACTTCTAAAAAGGAAGTAAACTTGAACTTGAGAGCAAATATCTCCTATTTTCAGCTAGCAGTGACCTAAAGTTTATTTTGTTTATAATTCATTCTTTGGGGGCAGCGACGGTGGAGCATTGGTAGAAGCTCGGGCTGTGAGATCGTGTTACGCGAATTCAAACCCCAGTCAAAACCATTACATTCACTTTAGCTGCCTCGGGCAGATGGGGCTCGTTAACTCGGGAGAGCAGCTTATCTAGGTGAAGGGTAACACAGAATATATAAAGCCTGGGTAAGAGCACGTAAAAATGGCCTTGTGCCATTCTTGGGGGTGCTCACCAAGTAAATATCATAATTCATTCTTTGTATGCTCAGGAATTGTTTAATTCTGTTTGAACCAAGGAGTCTAGCATTCTCTTTTATTCTAGAGGGAACAATATCAGTTGCAGTTCCATTTTTGACAAAGCAACAAAACATTTGATTAATTTGTCACAAATAACTTTTTTTTTCTTCTTTTAAATGTTTACACACTAACTAGGAATTGTTTGTGACATGTTCTGGGGAAGTTTTTGATGTTCGATCAATTTCTTTTCAAAGGCTTGAACAGTCAGTTAGTAGATCACAGTTAGACAACACTTAACCAGAACAATAAACTCAGTACTAAAATTCTCATCCAGAATTATCAGGCTATTCAAACACGGAACAATCACACACAAACACACACACACACACACACACACAATCTATTCTTTAAAAATAAAAGGAATCTAACCCTACCAATTGTATTCATGACGTAAATAGTATAAAATCTCTTTTTCCTTTTTTTTTTCATAAGAAATATTTTTGTGTTCAGAAATTAATGAAATTATCTAAGCAATTTATAGGTGTGTTGGAATGGATTTTTGAAAAAAACCATTAGTCTCAAAAATCAAAATTACATTAGAAATTCATTTTGTATGTCTTAACATCTCATATTTCTGTGTAAAGGTAAAATAAAACAACAGACTTTTGTTATTAATTTGTCTTATCTTATTAAGATTATATGCATTAACTTTGAAATTTTTAAAAAGAAATTTCAAATGTTATTGCTTGGAAAGAACCCCCCACACACATACATTTTAATTTTAATAATAAGTCTGTTTTTTATAATTTAGAAATTTTTTTTCCTTCTTCAAGAAAATTGATGTTTTTGTTTACACTTAATATAAAAATTTGTAGTATCACTATCAAACTGTCATTCAGCTATAAAATCTAAGAAATAAATCTACAATGAGACAAAATTCACATTAAAATCACTTTGTCTCTGTGTGTGTATATTTGATAGAGAGATAGAGAGATAGAGAGAGCACATGAAAGGCAAAGCTTTGTGTAGAAATGTTTATTTTTCTAACCACATAACTTTTTACGCATATGTTATGTTTGGAAATCAGTTTGGATTAAATTACCATATTTCTAAATGAAAACAAACTTTCTTCCTAAAATTATGAAAAGAAATGAATTAATTGTGAAAATTTTTCACAATATTGTTTTTGATGGAACCAGTCTTTTTAAATAAAACCTTCCCATTCATAAAAAAAGATGAAAAAAAACAAAAACATTTGTATTTGTTTTTCAAGTTTTTAACATTTATTTCTAATCAAAAATATTTCTACTCTTTTTTTTAAATAACATTTTTTTTAACTCTTTTAACACTTGATAACAAATATTTTTTGCACATGGTTTGTGCTATATAGCCTGTGAAGAGGATACATGAAAAAAAAATCAAATCTTAATACCGAGAATTCCTCCTTAGTTCTCTCTGTTACCAGGCATATTTACAACACATAGGTAATAAATGAAAGTTGTTCAAGATTTTACAGGTAACCACTTGAATTAGATTGAGTTATTTGTTTACTGTTTTTTTTTTTATATTAGTTATAATTTGACTTAAGCAAAGTGTTAGTGTTTCCTTTTACAGAAACTCTATCTATTTAAAGAAGACATGTTTGTATGGACATATTGTATCTTATGCTTTTTATCCATATGTTCAATCAATAGTGAATAATCTTAAGTTCATCTTTCTTTCCATGGATCATATTTGTTTTGAACAATTGTTTGGTACTTGCAATTTCTTTATAAAAGATAAGTTTTATTCATTGTCTTCTGTGATTTGTTTTATTGCGGTGTTTGTGCTGTTACACATTGTACTATTTATAGAAGATCTTAGCTTGGTATCATTATTAATCGTTTAAAAAAAGTCTGGATAGTATGAGAAAAACAAGAAAAATACACAGCATTCTTAATGAAATGATTCTTGTTGGTATTTAATTGTTTTTGTTAAAGTTAAATACAAACCTATTATTCTGTGAAAATTGAAAGGTTAAACAAAAATAATTGGAGAAACAAAAAGTAAATATCTGAATTATAAGATCTAGGAGTAAAGAGAATGTATTTTTCATGTTCTCTCTCTCTCTTTCTTTCACTCTTTCTCTCTTTATATATATAAACACATTATTAAAACTTGTCATTTACTCCAGTATTCTGTGTGTGTACTGTGTGTGAGCAAATCTGAAATGAATTCTGAGACTAATAATGTTAAAAGATTGACTTTTTAATGCTGAACAAAAATTATTTGTTTTGTTTTTTTTTAACTTTACAGTCAATTAAGATTATTGTTAAAGTGTGTTTTGTTTACTTTTCAATATAAAATATTCAAATCCAGCAATAAGGTGGGTGTACTCAATATGATCTCTAATTTGAAAAAGGACTACAAAACTAACCAAATGAACCCTTGATAGAAAACATAAACACAATAGACAGTTGACTAAATAACAGAGAGAAATTTGAAAGTTTGTTGGAATTTCCAGCTGGTATTCGATGGTTCAGAATCAATTCATACAGCTTAACATGGTTGACTTTTACTCAAGTAAAGAATATGAGAAATGTGGCAAGGAAACATAAGTAGAGAACTATTTACTTTAAATCCTTTGTGTGCAGTGTTTATCAAAGTTGGATTTATAAAAAAAAAGTCAATGCTTTAATTTTCTAAATTTTTCTAAATTAATTTATATTGATTAAAATTGGAGAAATCTAAATTAATTCAATGTAAAATATTTATATTTCTACATAATAAATTTGATATGCCCTGTTAACAATGAATGTAGACACTAGGCCTAGAAGTTTTAAGGAATATAGAAATAAATGGTTACCCATTAACCTAGCTGGTTGTGATAGTAAACATTATAAAGCTTGCTAATCTTTGTTCATACTTAGCCACTCCTAGAAAATTCTTAAAGAAGCTTCCATCCGAAGAATGACCCATATTGAACAAGTCATAATTTACAAGGAAATAACTGGTCATAGAATGTCCTGGTCATTTATGAAAAAACACTGGAACAAGATTCTGAACGAAAACCCAGATTGAATGGGTAGGATACACAAAGCAAACACTACTCTCTACAATCAATGTTATTATAACCATCCATCACATAAGGTGAAAAATAAAAAGGATAAACAATAGAAAGTTGTTATGAATATTTGTTGCAAAGCATGACTTTGGACTCGTCCAGTTTTTCTTTTAAATTCCTTGATTAATACTACTTGTATTATTCTTACTTACGTACTGCTATCTGTATTATACTGCTGTGTTTTCTTA
>JAUZSX010000005.1:1364358-1376892 GCA_034780655.1 Idiosepius hallami | reverse complement strand
TCGGGCAGATGGGGCTCGTTAGCTTGGGAGAGCAGCTCATCTAGGTGAAGGGTAACACTGAATTTAAAAAGCCCGGGGAAGAGCACGTAAAATGGCCTTGTGCCAAACTTGGGTTGGTGCTCACCAAGTAAATATAATATATATATATAGGTGTTCAAAAAATTACTGTGCACTAGGGGTATATGTGTCATAAAAAAAAATACATGCATACATAATGATTGTTCTTGGCATTAAATAAGCTAAAAAGGTTGATATGCCATAAAACTCAAACAAACTGTTGTAGCCCCCTAATAAGGGTTCACAATATGAATATAGAGAGTCGGGTAATATGTATGAGTGATGAAACTACGTAACTAATCTCTACCCAAAGGCAGAAAATGTCTGGCTTACATAGAGCCAAGACGAGTCCATTATGTCAATAGTATAGGGGTGTAAACTACCCCAGAACAATTTAATGCCTTAGCTCAAGTAGTTTTTATTCTGGAAAAACTAATCAAATGTTGCCTGATTGATGCCAATATCACCCAATGCTGAATGAGTATTTGTGCATGAGTGTGTGTCTGTGTATACACACAACAAAAATCAATGTTTAAAAAACAGCAGAGAATGGATCTTATTATTAAATTAGGCTAATGTGACACGGATGTAATTTTGAGATCATTATTAGAGTGAATAGATATTAATTTACATTAAAAATATATTTATTATTTTTATTTCTGATATGAGGTATCACAATAAAGAGTTAAATGTTTTTTCGGACTTTTATCCTCAAATTGTTTTTTTACATACGACGTTTCGGCCTAGTGACCCTCAGGCCTTCCTCAGGTATTTTTTAATTGAGTCCCTAGGTAATTACTGTCTTCTATAGTTGTTGTATATCGAACCTCATTTAATGTGACCAAATAACCCTTAGGTCTACTTAGGTAGGAATATAAACCGCTATTTTCTGACAATTCTTACTTGGAACCGCAGAGATTTATTATCTGTTTGTTCATAGCCCATGGATGTTAATTTAAGGCTTTTTAATTTTTTTCGATGTTATGAAATTTGTTTCATGTTTTAATGTTGATTAAAACATAAAACAAATTTCATAACATCGAAAAAATTAAATGTTTTAATGTCAAGAATTAAATGTTTTAATGTCAAGAATTAAGATAGGGTTAGAAATAGATTCTAAAGAGGTTAATTATTGTGCTCTTATGAACCATTATTGCAGTCTAATATATCCAAGTATTAGGTTGTCCCAAAAGTTTGTAAATACTTGGAAATTTTAGTCACCAACTAATAACAAAAATAAAGACCATCATTTTCCAAGACTTTCTGCCATTGATCTGCAAGCTTTTGGATCTGGTGAAAGTACTATTTAGCCTACTTCAAATAAAAGAATTCTTGACATGCTTCTTCGAACTTTTGGGACAATCAAATATTACTGCCCTTTCTAGAACAAAGTAACATTAAATATTGTTCTAAACTCTTAAAAACTTACCTTCACATTTTTCACTAAAAAATATAAAAGATTAGAATTTTTTTTTTGGTTTTGCTACTATGATAATTAAAGAAGCCTATTTATTATATAAGGAATGCAGTTAATGCTTTTTTATACTATAGAAAAGCAGTACCGCACATATGCAAATTTTAGTGGTCAAATTTTTTTTTTAATATAAGTATAGCAATTTCATTTTCTAAAGAGCTACAGGATGTAGGGTCTCATAGCACCATGATGATCTGATATTTTTTATAATATAATAGATTGAATTCCTTTGTTGTATTAGTATAATCCAGTTTTAAAGCTCAATTCAATAGTTTTTGTCACAATTAATTGATTGAATTAATCAAGTCTTAAATAATATTTTGGTTGATTTTGCTGAGTCATCATTTCTATATTAATGGAGACGGATATAAGGTGTTCATTATTATATCAAATACATTCCAAAAGACCATATAAAAGTCTTCACATATACATAAATAAGCATACCTTTTATGCTATTAGAATATACTAGAAATATGTCAGAGACTTTCCACTAAGATAATTAAGGAAAATTCTTTTTTATATTAAATTTATTTCTGAAGCATTTTTTTAATAGTAAATTGATTTCTAATGTTTTTCTCTAAGGTAGCTAACAAAACCTAAAGGCTATAGCATACAAATGTAAATTCAAATCATATTGTATTTAACTTTTAGTTTATTTTTCTGAAGAGCTTTTCATATTAAGTCCTTTTTAAAAATTAAATTGTTTCGTAACAATTGTTTTATTTTCAAAAAAAAGCTACAGGATGTAGGGTCTCATACAAATACGAGGATCTGATTTTTATAAGTATATGTATATATATATATACATATATGTGTGTGTGTGTTTTTCTCATGGGATAATATACCAATTGCACGATTAAACCATTGAAAAGTGAAAATTGTCACTCATTTTAATAGAATGAAAAATTAAGTATTTCTTTCTGTCTGTATATCTTTATATACACAATATGAATTGGAATTAACATTTACCTTTTAATTTGTTGTTTGCGTTAACCAGTCAAATTAACAATTACCAATCTTATAGGTGAGAAACTGATTCACCAAATTTAATATGCTTACTTAACTCAGTAAGAATCATTTTACTATAATAATGTGAACATAATGTATGTGTTATACTTGCAAAAGCCTTAATTGATTTATAAATCATTTTGAAATATTCATAATTTAATATTTATAGATTTGTATGTTGTATTAAGTTTTGGTTCTTTGCACATGATGAATTTGTTTGATGTTAATTTTCCCTTTTTTGAATATCTTACTCCTTATTTTATCTTTTTAAATTTTAATTATAAGTTTATGATTTAAATCTAATTAAATAGGAAGAAAATTCTTATGTTATTTTGCATTTCTACAATAAATCTTAAAATAAAATAGAATCTCTATATCAAAAAATTCTATTAGGCTTTTTTTTTAGTTTTATTTGTGAAAAATAATACAAAAGTAGAATAGGTTGAATTATATGAATTTATTTTCTCATTATTGCTTTACTTGAATTATTTACATAACAAGAATGTGATATTATTGTGCAGTTTGCTGTCCCATTATATATCTTTTTATTCATACCAGATACACAAAGCTGGTTTTTGATAAACCACATTACAGTATTGTTGACATTTTATTTCAATTTGAGTTTTCTATGAATCTTATTAGAAGGAAGTTTTATTTAAGAATACTCATTTAATCATTTCCTATCAACTTTTATATTTAAAAAGAAATTGATTTTAAACATTACATTTTATTAATATACATTCACATGTTTTTTTTGATTGCATGCATTCAATTAAAAAAAAGGTCTTTATTAAATGCATCCATCTTAATAAGTAAAAATTAGTTTTCTTAATACATTAGAAATTACTTTTAAAAGATAAAAAGAATTTAATTTAAGAGACACATCATCCAAATTTAATGATCTCTTCTACTAGAGCCACAATATTGTTTAATTCCCTTGAAAAAATAGAATATTTTGTATGTTAAAGAATATCTTCCACCAGTCAATGATGAATTTCTATTTTTTAATTCACTCTGGAAGATCCAATTGTAAAAATAAGCATTGTAATTTGAATTTTTTCAAAAGCGTTTTATTTAAATTTGAAACTGTTAGTGATACCAGTATTGAAATAAAGCTTTTTTTTTTTTTACACATTACTCCACCCATCTTTTAATCAGTAGCTTCTACCTCTGGGCACGACTCGGTTGTAAATATAAATCAGAAACTCAAACTGTTTAAAAACAGCTATTCATGATTCATTTTTTTGTTTTTATAGAATATTCCAATTTTTATTTAAAATGCTCTCCCTCCCATAAAAAGACAGTCTCTTCAAACTAATTCTATCATCACCGGGATAGGATTAATTTCAAATTCTATTCAAATCATTGAAGAAAAAAAAATCTTTAAAAGAAATGTTTATAATGGGGGAAAAAAAAAGTAAAATATACATCCCAGAATGAGATTCTAAACCAAAAAAAACTTATTTGTTTTTACACCATAAAAGTTCAAAATGAAATAAGGATTCATGCACTTCAGTAGTTCTATAAGAAAATTTAAGAAGTAAAAAAGAAAATAAAATAAAACCCTATTTTCCCTTATAGTTGCTCAATTCATCAATTTTAAGTTCTCTTTAGGAATTTTTTAAAATTAAAATCAGTTTTGTTTTTATTAGTAAAAACTTCAAAATGTTCTTAATTAGAGGTATTGTCTGGCTTTGCTTAGGCGCTGGTGACTTGCCACTAAGTCAATTAGGGAAAACTATCATATAGAAAGCGGTTTATGCTTTTTTTTTCTACTAAATTTATTTGTATTAGGAAGATTATCATATAAAAAGGCATAAACATACATATGTAAATTTTGATGATCTGAATAATCTTTAGGTAATTTTTTAATAACTATTGTGGTTTTATTTTCTAAAGAGCTAAAGGATGTAGTGTCTCATACAAATACAAAAATCTGATTTTTATAAGTGTGTGTGTATATATATATATATATCCCTTTAATCAGACATATATTCATTCTTATTTTTTTCTATTAATTTAAAAAAAGCTTATTTCTGTTAGAATAAAAAGTGATTTTACTTATACAATTGTTTTTTTTTTTTTTACTTTTTAAATAAGGTTGCCTAATGTGTTCTGAAATATTAGAATATTTTGTTTAATTGCACTAAACAAAAAATATTACCTGAAAAGAGCTAAAAGGCAAATTGGCTTAAACATTGAGTTTTCTTAACAATAAAAGTGAAAAAAAGGGGGGTGGGCAGAATATTTAAATATGTTTTTTGTTTAGGATCATATCTTGAGATGTATCATCATAAACCACTTATTCCACCATCACTATTACTAAAAAAAGTTCTTACAAAAATGGTAACTAAGAATAAATAGTTTGTTTTAACTATTATATCAGGGGAAGGATGACAGTGATGGTAGTTTTTGTAAATTGATATTTAGTCAAGGTATTGGTTTATTTTTTTGATAAATCCATTTTTTTTTTCTTTCTGTGAAAAAAAAATATTCTGTAGAAAACTTTCCCCACACTTGAATTCTCATAGCAGGAATTTCAATTATTGTATTTTCAATCTTTTTTCTTAATTGATTGCAGAAAATGAGAGAAATAAAAAGTAAGAAATACAAATAAATAAAATCTTTTAAAAAACTAGCAATGTATAATAAACTGAATTAAGAAATAAAGAAAACCTATTTATATATTAAAAAAATAAATAAAAATTAAAAGAAAAATAAACCAAACAAAAACATTTGTTTTGTAAACTAGTTACCAGGTTTCAAAATATTTTTTTTCAAATAATATACACCATTGATTTTGTCAGATTTAGACACTAAAAATCAACAAGGTTTTCTTTTTTTAAGTGGGGAGGGATATTCCAATGTTTGTGACATTTTTTTAGATGTTCATTATGTAGTCATTTTGTCACATTTTCAACAACACTGCACCTTTCCTTTTTCTTTTTTATTGAATAATAATAATAATAATAGTTATAGTACATAATATGATTCTTGACTTCCCCAACCTGCATTGCTTTGTTTCTCCTCCACTTTCAACATGCATTTACATTTGGCTCAGAAAAATAAGGATCATCATTTATGCTTCATTGTCATGAACAAATAATCGCACTGATTTGTCCAGGCCAGCCTCCATAAATGTGGGGGGTTCAGGATTGTCTTCAGTTGGATGGCATGGCACTTCACCTTTGGGAAAATTACTCAATACTTTGAAGTCATCTGGGCATTCATTGTGGCAGAGAATGAAAAAATATAAATACTGAAGAGAGAAAAATAAAATTAAATGAAAAACAGAGATATATCAAAAAGGAAATCTTAAAGTACTTCAATTTGTTTTGAAATTCACAGTAAACCTAGTTATTTCAGTATAATAAGTACAGTAATAGAAGATAATAACATGGTTTACAAAAATGTCCTATGAAATGTAAAATAGATGTCATTGAAGGTAAATTACTTTACATAAATTTTGTTTTGTAATATTCTTAAATTTAGAGCAAAAATCATTTACCAAAAATTACAAGACTCAGTTACATATAAAAATTAGGATTCTATTAGAAAATGCTTGTGTGTTTTGGCGTACTGACCTCTAGAGGTTTAGCCAGCTCAACCACTGAACGCACACAATTCAGTGGTGAGTCATACAGGAATTTGAACTTCACAAGCAGTCTCTAACTGCATCCGGAGACACTAAGCTGGGTATTTACGGTACCTGGTATTCTAAAATATGGTCACCATCTAACTATTGATCAGATTTGTAATCAGTGCTGCCCTTCAACTAGATGAGCTACTCTCTGAGTTAACAAGCCCCATCTGTCTAAGGCAGATGCAATGGTTTTGACTGCGATTTGAACTTGCATAATACAGTTCCATAGTCAGAGGTTTTACCAATAAAAATTAAAATCTACTTATGAAAGGAAATGCAAAATGGATTATTGTAAAATGAATTCTAAATCACTAAAGGATTTAGCTGGTAGGGAGGGGGAAGGAAAAAGAGTTTCTTACTTTTAGTGACTGAGTTTTAAGAAATCTTCTTTCTAAATGGGCACCACTTGGAACTGTAAGAATTATCCTCACTACACCTTCTTGATTGGTGGCTGGTTCTGGAGGAATCAATTCTCGAATTTGGGATTTTCTTCTTTCACGTTCCTGAAAATTACAAATAAATTCATTACTGCAACATAATTATCAACAGATATGTGAAGTCATAAATCACAAAAAAGTATTAAGATTACACCATATTGTCAAGAAATTGATATGAAATATCTTTTTTAATTATATCTTATTTTAAAATGATTTTTGTAGAAGTTGATAACTGTAGACCCAACTCAAAGAGAGAATGATTTACATTTTTTCTTTGAAAAATATTTAGTTAACAATAAATAAAAAATGATATTCGTTATTAATTAATAGATTGAATAATTTCTAAGTTAATGTTAATGACAATTTAATAAAGAAATATGATTTTAACGTAATGCTAAAATTTTACTCAAAGTTTACTTTGAAAGATATTTTCCAAATTGCTTATCAATTGACTGACAATTATATATTATGCTAGCTTTAAATCTTATCAGATTTCATCGTTGAGCAGAAGCACAAACCCAACAAATTATTTGATGTAAAGTAAATGTAACAAATATCCTTGTAATAATCAATAGTATCAAAGGGTCATAGAATTTAAAGATCATAAATTCAAAAAGTTAAAATGTAAGACAGTCTAGTTAAAAAGAAACACTTTCATTGTTTGGATCTGTTGTTCCCAAAGTTAAACACAGATAGGTGAAAGATCTTTACTCAGAGTAAAAATAAATGTAACATTAAGAATTTTAAAACCATCTAAAATAAAATGTCATAAGGTTCAGTAAGTCTCTGCTTTTTTTGTGTTGAGAGATTTTGGACAGTTGTCTTCATCTTAATTGTTACCTTCACTTTATTTTAGCTGATGTACCCTACAGTCTTTTTCATATCAAATTCAAAAATCTTCATAAAATCAAACAACATCATAGAACGTCTAACTTATGATTTCAAAAGAAAATCATTAATAAAATGTTAACAGTAATAGATTTAAAGAACCTAATTGCCAACCCAATAGCATCCAATTCATTGATCAGATCTACTTAGGGCAGATAAGTAATTGAGGTCAATGGAGAAAAACAAAAACAGACCACCCATCACCATGCGGCATTTAAAAAAAGTAAAAGGAAGAAAAGAACGAACCAATAAAACACGTTTCCATTCAGCAGCTTTGTCTCGCTGACGTTTTTCTTCTTCTTCAACTTTGTCTCGTTCTTCTTGCTTTTTCCTTTCCTATAAACAGTAACACCAATTTTAAAACTCAAACTTCAAAAATTAGCAATTGTTAAAACAAAAAAAATATATATATTTAGTTTTTGGAGGTACTTAAAAGTTATTTCTTACAAGTTGTTATTCGAAGACTCTTTTTCATTGAGATATAAGTATCAATAATGGATGAAAAGAGGGATTATTTATATTGAATATAAACTCAAACCTTAAATAGCTTAATTAAAAGACATACAAAGACAGATATGTTTAGCATTAAAGGCAATAATAGTGAATTTCATTTTGTCCAAAATAAATAAATCAAAAACCTAACCTCATTTAGAAAAAAAACATGTCTAAATAGGGTTTTGTTTGTTCATCCATTTTAATTGTGTGTTATACTAATTGATTTTTTGTAAAGAGTATTTATCATCCACTAAACTTAAAAATTTCTCTTTAGTAAACTTAGCAATAACTATATCAAAATTTCTAAAATAAATAATCCCTCAAGCTTATATTTTTCCATATTTGTTCATTTTATCATTCATTTTTCAAATTTAAAAAATGAATTTTAAATATTAATTGAAAATTCTAATAAAAAATTTATAAGAGAAAAAGATAATAATCAATTATTCTTATACAAAAAATTATGCTGATATGAGCTCAACATTGTTACTAAAAGGTTTCATCCACATATAAATGCCAGATTCAAAACATTTGAGAATAATTCTTTTTTCTTTCTTTATATTATAAGTAAAAGTTGTAAAGAAATTGAAGATTTCTTAGGCCTAAAACATTAGTCACAAATCTTTCCTTTTTTATATTGCCAATTCAACTTCGTAAATAATTTAAAAAAAAAATGAAAAATGGTCTAAAAACTTACTTTTTCTTGGTCAGCTTTGAGCGAAGCATAATATGCTTGATCTTGTTCTTCTCTCAGCACTTTGTCAGCATTTAACCTTTCCCTGAATATGAAAAGGATTAATCAATTGGTTTATTTTAAAAGGTCATTTAATGCCGAAACATTACTTATTGTGGTATGATGGATGGAAATTAAATGTTACATATGATTCAGAAAATATTAATTTTTAAGAGACTGTTGTATAATTTTATTTCTCTCAGGAAAACAAGAACATTTTTTTGGTCAACCTTCTTGAAAATTTCACTTGGATTATTTTCTTGGTAATATTTTAATTGGATTTTTTTAGAGTCTATACAACTTGTGCATGAAAAAGAAAGGGAAATAAATAGAAAAATTTAACACTGACACATAAATTGAATTAATGTCTATTTGAATAAAAAAAAATGTTAAAGTCTAGAGTACAAGTTAAAATTTAATCATGGTGAGTTAGCATCATGTATTTCACAAGACCTGGATCTTGGGAGACATATTAACAAGAAAGACATGCATTTTGGATATCGTTTACAACTATGCAGCTTATGCTATCAAAAATGCCATTTTTATTTTCATTGCTTCTATTTATAGCATAATTCAGTACCATATAAATTGGTGCATGTTTTTCATTAAGAAAACTCATCTCAAACAATGTCAAAACAAACAGAAGCATTAAATTAAGAATTAGATTACTAAAATAGTTATACAAATGAATGCCAGACCTGTCTAATCGTATTGAAGTTACAGCATGTTCATTCACTTCAATTGCTCTTTCCAACCTTCGAATCAATTCAGGAGGTTCTATAAAATAATAATAATAAAAAACAGTCAAGTAAATATAGATTAGTGCTTCTTCAAATAATAAAAATCTGTAGTCAGCTCAAAAGTTATCAATCGCTTTGAATTTAGATTCATTTTAACAAAAAAACAAGTATTTTTTTAAATTTTACTCAAGCCTAATATTCTGTAGCATAACATATTTAGTTTACTCACTATGACAACCAATAATCAACCAAAGATGACCAACATAATTTATGTTACCTTCTATTGAAACTATGTACATATATGTATGTGTTGATTGAAGTATATATAATGGGTTCTAAACATATTGTAATTATATTTTTAGTTTAATTTGTATATGAAGCTTCATAATCTAGGTTTTAACTTTTATTTCAGACACTTGGTCAAAAAACGTGGTTCAACAGACAACAACTATGGAAGGCAGTAATTACTGAGATACGGTTACAAGACTCAACATTCCTATTTGAGGTTACTTGAAGATGGCGCGAGGTATACTTGGCTGAAATATAGTGAGAACATCCTTAGAAACTACAAAGATGAAGACAAAAAGTCCGAAATAACGGTTAACACTCATATTGTAATTAAATGAGCCAATGCTAAAAATTTATGGGTATTGAAGCTTGTATCAAAAAGATTGTTACAGTGTCCAGTCATATTTTAAATGAGATTAGGTTAGTGATTAAAGACTAATAGTACATAATTACTTACCCACACGGCCTTCAATTCGAGCGACAGCAGTCATACTGTTGTTCTCACGTAATACAATCAATGAAAGAAATGGAAACTTCCGTACACGAACAGTTCGGGACACTGACAAAAGAACTGGTAAAGTATAAGGGATAATCAACAGAAAATAATTGTTTCCTATTTTTCCAAAGAAAACATTTTTTTTCTCAATAAAAGCAATTATTTAAAAGATTTCTTTTCCTCAAATTCTAGTGCAGTAACAACTGTAGATTAAGCAACAGACTTCCAGATTTTTTAGGCTAAAAAAGACCTTCATCTATCTATCTATATATATGTAGATAGATTAGGTTATTACATTTTTGACAGCATATCTATCTTTACAGGTCAAAGAGAGGTATTTTAAATCCTTATTACTTAGTGGAGCCTGAGGCTACAGAAGACCATTCTGCATAAAAATGATTTTCAAGTGTGACAACCACCTTTTTATCACACCCACCCTACAACTGTGTGTGCCCATGAGTGACTAGACCTAACAGTGAAACAACTTTCCTAATGGTTTCTGTCCAGTGGAAAGAATATTTGCATGTCTGCACAAATGGCTTTTTAGCCTTGTTTTAGAATCTTCTTGGCTTTGATGCCAATCCTTTTCCTTGGCCATAGAAATGTTGCTTTATCCAAGCAAACAACATGCCTTACCTGCCTAAGACCATTTTTTATTCCTACTTGGCAACCCTTCTCTTAAAAAAAATAAATCAATTGATAGTTTGAGAAAAGATACTCTATGATAAAAAGAGTAAATAAGTAACTTTTAAAAAGTTATTTTCACGTCCTGTTTTTAGTATAACTCTACAAAATATATAAAGTTGAGAAAGACTATTTGCATCAAAGATACAGAGACAATTTTAGTTAATGAATAAGAAAAATGATCAATACTATTGTATAGCATTATAAATGTTGAATAATATTCTCTACCCGGATTTCACCATCAGGGGAATATTAATATGGGTTTTATAATAATTGTAAATTTGAATGCATTCAAATTTACATTTGTTATAAAACCCATATCAATAGGTATTCTCCTGGTGAAACCAAGGTAGAGAATACTAAGAATAAAGTATTACCTCTGTATCCTTCTGGACTGCTGACATTACATGCCCAGAAAAGCATTCGGCTGTTGATAAAATCAATTACACTTGAATTGCATAATGTGTTTCTGTTAAAGGAAAAAATGATGAGAAAAAAATATTTTAATTTTTTTTAATTAAAACTTATATACAATTGTTTTCATTGCTTATTTCTATGCCAAATTATTCACATTAAATTTCAATATTTTTTAAAGTAAAAAAATATCTACCAAATAACTGGCCACTAAAATTTCAAAAGTGATTCTGACAACTTTGTACGTTACAAAATAAATCAGTTTATCTATCATTCTGTGTGAAAACTGCTGCTTCATGTGTACACATAATTTACTAAGAGGTTAATGTTTTAAACATTTCAGAGTTATAATGAATAATAACTCATAGGAAGGAAAATGTGTTAGTGGTATGAGTTTTTATTGCACATTGCTTGTTTACTTTAGTCTTACCACTTAAATAGACCATTTATCAGTAAATATTATTCATTCTGTCTTTAACTCAGCTTATTTATATAACTATCTTTATAATCATCACTATTGGATATCAGTGAGAGATGGATTAGTATTGAGTTTTCACTTATGTTTCATCAGGCCAAAATTTTTGGGAACAAATAAGTGAGAAATTGACAGTCAACAAATGCTATTGATGCTGTGTCCACACTGATTTATTTTGAAATATATACTGAGGACATTTCCAGCAATTCCTTTAAATGACTTGTGATAATGTAAATAAATAAAACTTTTTTTTATTGGTAAAAATTATATTGTTGAAATGTTTTATAATAAAATTTACTATTATTTTATTTAAATTTCTTTCTACCCATAATGCACAGTAACTTTTAGAACACACACACACATTGTAATACTTACTGACAGAATAAAACGGAATCGGAATTTCCATCTTCATGAAGATAAACAAGGAGAAAACGCAATTCTCTTTTTGCATCATTAATAGCCTAAAAATAAAATTTAAAAATAGATTCAATGAGTTCCATAAAAAATGTTAAATAAGCTAATACATTTTAATTTAGGACACATTCAAACTTACCTTGAATTAAGAGTAAATATATTTCAAGGATAAACCATTTGGTGGACCTATACAATCGAGGCACCCCTTTTAAATTTTTTCTGCAGAATATTATCGATTGGACATTAATCTACCAGATTATCAAAAAAAAATTGAAAAATAACCATTAT
>JAUZSX010000005.1:1348504-1360312 GCA_034780655.1 Idiosepius hallami | reverse complement strand
CCCGGGAAAAATCTGTTTTGCGTCCCTCGGGGACTTTTAGAGAGCTAGGGGTACCACGCACGCGCGGCTTGTTTATTTTATTTTTTTACTTAAAACATAATACATTAAAAAAATATATTCAAGTAATATGAATCTTAAGCGTTGTTTTTCTTCTCGTTAATTAAATTCTGCTTTTTGGGAAAGTCGATTGCTCTCACTTATAATTTTTTTCAGCGGGGATGGGTGTGTGTGTGAGGATTTGGTGATATTCGTAAATTCGTCATCTTATTCCCTCCCGGTGAATATCAACATTTTATGGTTTGTCTTATTTAAAATATTACTTCTAGTTACTACTATTAGAAAGAACATTAACAAAACAGCACGGTCACGGTAGGCCTAAAAAAAGAAGGAAAAAAATCCCCCCCCCGACCGGTATTTTAATTGTTGTAAAACCATATAATAATCATCTAAGGAAAAACACGATTAACATTTTAAAATTTTTAATCCGATTATTTATTTTTATGAGCATTTCCCCCGTTTTTATTTATTATTTTTGCTAATAATTTAATGTTAATTTTAAAAACAAGTAACCGCCACCCGCAAACGTTTATTACATTTTTGTCCAAAGCAGTCGACTAGTCTGCCTGCCTGCACCAAATAAGCCCAATTTTATTTTATATTCTTTTTGCTAAAAAAAGTATCAGTTATTATGGCAAGAATGTATTTGTGGTGCTGGTGCTGTTTCTGTTTCGGTTTTCAAGTAAGAACAGCCACCCCCAAACAAAAGCAAAACCATGTGCGCGGGTGGTGTCACTAGTGGTGGTGTGGGTGCGACTGTGGTGGTGGTCAACCCAAAATATTTATTGTTCCCCCTAACAGAAAGATCAGACTGTATAGTAAATTTATCCACCCTCTAAAAAAAATTTATAATTTAATTGTTTGTATTTGTTTTTAGTTCAGTGAGAAATATCTTTAAAATAATTGTTTCAATTCAATTTCGTTTTTAGTTCACTTAAAAAATAACGTTAATAAATTGTTTCTATTTAGTTTCTTTTGTAAAACAAAAATAAAAATTCAGTTAAAAAAGTATTTATTAGTGAAACAAATATTCTTGTCTAAAACGCGATGAAAATCTTTTTTTTTTTTTTTTTTTTTTTAGATAAAATATTTGTTGTATAACCGTCCGCACGGTGTTGTTTTTTTTGTTTTTTTTTTGGCCTGTTTTCAAGTTGACTTGAAAACTGCACTTTCTTGTGAATAATTTTCAATGAATACTTACTTTACACTTATGACACATTTATTTTGATCTTTTACTATTATATTATTATTATTCAGTAAAATGAGCGAAGATCAAAATGTTTAAATAAAAAGATTGAATGAAAAATATACTTTACTTTTTGAGACAAAAGCTGTTTAAATTAAACTTACAAAAATCAACAAATTTTGTAACTAAAGGCAAAGATCAAGTGTAGAATTTAAAAATTAAATTACAGAAATTAATAAGTAATTTTTTTTTCTAAAAAAAATTAGCTGTTAATTTATTTTGGTCCCCCAATTTATTGGAGAGATGGACTATTGTTTTAATCCTAGGTGCACTGCACAGTTTTAAGACTTCAAGGTGGTGAAGGGTCAGTTTTGGTGTGAGGTGTTATTAGTGCCAATTATCCAGGCCCTATAGTTCACTTGCAAGGTTGAATTCAATCAAGTATAATAATGACAGAAAAATTTCCCTGTGCAGACTCTACTCTTGTATGCCCATTTCCGCCCTTGTCTTTTCCTGAAAGACAAGCCATAGGGCAAATGAGGCCCACCATAGACATTATTAGTCTGCCACACTGTTGCCATAAGTAAAGGCAACTTGCCAGTTTAATATTTAAACAGGCAATTTAGACCCTTCCCAGAATAGTGTAAGCATTGCTTTTCTTCAAGAGGGCTGTAAGTTTACTCAAAACTTTCTAAGGCCAACTGCTATTTGGTCAACTACGCATCAAATTTATTCTAAAACCACACCATGTGTAAATTCCTGACTATGAACTATCAGCTTATTAGGCCAACATACGTCTTTTATTGCTAAGTCATGAAGAATTTTATGTACATTTGTGTTATGTGCTAGTACAACATGCACAAATCTTTACATTAAAATCATAGTTCTTCAATGTTCTTTGTATTTTCTCTTTTGCTCTTTCATTTGGTATATTTCAAACATTCTCAATAAGATACTGGGCTTTGAACATGCCACTCCATATCAATAATACCCTCTTCAGAAAGAAATGTCTTAACAGCTTTTGTTGTGTCACATTATAAAAGGTTGTCTGTGAGACATTTGTTTTCTTGATTCATGCCAACATTTTTTAAGTTATGTCATTCAAAATTTATATTTAGATCAATGAATACTTTTTAACTTGTTGAATTGTGGTAGTGAAGTTGAGACATTTGTTGGGCACTAATTCTTTAGTTGCAAATCATTGATATTTGTTCAGGTTACTGGTCAGTTTCACTGGGGAATATGGACTGCTCAGACCTCGGCCTTTCAATTTATCTGATTAAATAGGTTTTAACGTCTTTATATTACTTGAATATATATACCTTATACCAGTGAGAAGGCTAGACTGATGGTGATCTCAGATTGTAGGTGATGTTTTTTTATCAACTCTTGTAGATTAGTTTGTATCCTATTTTATTTGCAATCTGTTAGACCCTCCAAGAAATAACTTGTAAAAATATCAAGCCACAAGATAGTATCTTTAAGTCTCAGCAAGATTATCTTATATAAATTGGCATAAATCTTCAAAGAATTAGACAATCTACCCCCACAGAGAAAATAAAAAGTTAAGTTTGTAGTCTCCAAATTCTACATGTTTTTAGTAATACTTCAAAGGATGAAGGGTACATAGACTAAAATGCTGTGAAGATAAAACTTGAATGTTTTAAGTTCAAATAATTTGAAAAAATATAATCAAGACTAATTTATTAAATTCTGACAATTATCTAAATCATTTTAGTGAATTGTGTATGAATTTTTTATTTATCTGATGTTTTATTCTTTGCACTTGAACATTTAAAAGCTTTACAGGGTTTTCATTAAAATTCCTTTTTTTTTTTTTTTTTTTTCTAAACATTTTTTGGCATTTTAATTTTTTCATAAATATACTAATTTATTCTTTTAGAAAATATTTCTTTTCACACCATTATTTTTCAGATATTATTTCCAGGGAGGCAATTTAAATCCATTTTAACCTAAAAATTGAATTAACAATTATTAATGATGTAATGAAAATCATTTTTTCTTTTTATTTGATAAACTTTAATTTCATTTTTGTGTCAGAATAAATCAGTAAAGATAAAAGCAAAAGTGTTTTTCTTCTAAATTTGATTTTTATTCATTATACTAAAAACTAGCTAGCAATGGTTATGTATAGTCTTATAAATATTTTATAATATGCAAGGCTCTACAGGCAAATTTAATTTTAGCTGATCTTCAACGAAATATTTCAATTTACTAGCCAAATAGAAAATTTACTAGCCAAAACTGATGTAATGCTATTTCATTGTTATGAATAAATCAATAATTTTAGGTGAAGTTTTGTTTAACTTATGAGTTACAATACAGACAAAATTTATAGGAGGAAATTCAGCATGCGTAGTTATAAGTATATTCCAATGCTATTAGTTTTTTTGAAACTTCCGAAGAAGCCAACTACTATTAAAGTTTGAGGAAATGATACCACGTGATCAAATTCATTTTAATGATAGATATTTCTTTTAAAAGCCTTCAATTAAAAAAGAAAAAGTATATTTTTCTATTAACCTTTTATTGTTTAAATAATTGACTTTGTTTTATTTTAAGAAAATATACTAAGTTGAAGAAAAAATTTTTATTCACTGATGGAATATTTGTCCATGAAAAAAAAAGTCGCCAAAAAGAGAAATTTTTTTTTACCAACTGGAAAAATCACTTGCAAATGCGAGTAATTTACTTGCAATGTAGAGCCGTGATATGGCATGCATTCAATAAATAATTAAAAATGAAAATATTTTTAAAATTTTTTTTATTGTTTATCCATTGTTTGCAACGATGATTTGGTATGTATTTTTAGGTAATGATACAGTTGTGAATGTATTGGATGACATTCTTGATGCCAATGCAGGAGATGATGATCTCATTGTGGAAATGGCAGCCGAAGGCAAAATGGGTAAATGTTAACCACTTTTTTTTCCATGTTTGAAATAACCTTTTAAACCCTAAAGAACCAATATATCAGCCCTGGCAACTTAAAGCAAAAGAAGACACACACACACAAATGATATTTCAACCTCCATTTTTGGATCCTGACTTGGCATTATTACCAAGTAGTTACTCACAGCCGTTCTATTAAAAAAATATATATTAGGGTCCAAATGTCAGTGTGTCTTTTTTGGTCTTTGGTTACTAAGGCCAATATATAGGACACTTAGGGGTCGAAAGGGTTAATTTGGTATTTGATTTGTTTTTCTTTTTGAAAATTTTTTTTCATGTCTAAAGAAATTAATCTATTAATTTAATTTCATAATCAAAACCTCCTTTGTTAATCTTTCTAACATAATTTAATTCTATTTGAATTAAAAATTCAGAAAATAAAATGTTATAATTTTAGAATTATGTTAAAAAGGTAAACAGAATGTTTTGATAATAAAATATTGGAAATGACATAATCTGCATTGAGAATGTAAATTTGAGTTAGTAGATTATTTAGATTTTAAGTAATATATTTAGACACATGTTAGTCATTTGAAAAATGAACAATGGTGATTGTTCAATTTGTTATCCTAATGTATAATTTTAGAATGCACTCAGTGAAGTCAGCAGAGTTAGTTATGACCGACTTGTCAAGATAGAGAGTTGTGCTATACGTCAGTGAGATGTTAATAGTAAAACCTCACCCTATTCCTTCCAACCAAGTTTTCAATGGAATTAAAAATATTTCATATTTTCATTACTATAAAAAAAAACAAAAAAACATGTTATTTGTCCATTGTGACTAAAAAATGGCCTAAATAAATGATAGCATTGACAGATGAAAGCAAAGAGGTCATGCTACAATTATGGATGAGGTACAAGAAAATGATTTCGGAGGTAATCCAGATCTTACACCAATGGTTCAGAAATTGCAAGCAGAAGAGAGGATTGATATGGATTAAAGGCTTAGGGATCCTTCTTAAAATGGCTTTCCGTCGTTGTAGCATTATTTTCAGAAAAGTTGTTTTCTCAAAGTAAATTTTATTTGGTAATTTTAATTCTATCTAATTGTATTTGTAAATCTCATTTTTAGTTTATAGTAATACATCTAATAATATAAGTAAAACAATAGCCTATTCAACAAGTTTGATGCCTACAATATTAATATATATTTGCAAATCCTGAAACTTGTTTTGATAAAAGGTCACACTGCTTCATACCCTTACATCCACTGTTAGCATATGATTACACCCAATTAACCAACAATATTTTTTAATATAATAATATAAATAAGATCACTTAAAATGAAATAAAAATAACTTTTAATTTGTTTACTTATAAGAGAAATTAGCTTAAAATTAGGATGTTTGGCATAGTCTTTTTCAAAAAAGGGGAAAGAAACAAATTCCATGATTTTGTAGTATAGATATTTAAGTTTGTATCTCTTAAAAAACTTTAGATTTTTTTGGTTTCGAAACAACTTTCTCTAAAATATGTATTGAATAAGATTTTGTGATGTTTTCAATCAATAAAATGTGACAAATGAAAAAAGATAATTATAATTTTAAAGTATACTCTATATGAATAATGGACAGCTTTTTTATGTTTATGAGCAAAATTCTTTTTAGTAAAACCAGCAGGCCATGAAAAGAAAACTCAAAAATATTGAGGGCTTGCATAATTATAACAGTGTGTGGCATAGCTTAAAAATGTGGGTGTGCATAGGAAGAAAAAACGTGTCACATACAGACCTCCTTTTATATATAAATAAATAAATTCACTTAAATTTGTCAGGCCAAAAGCCATTGCCTTAAGAAGACCCTGAATAATAATGATTTGAAGATGTACATTATCAATTCATCTGAAAGAAAATCCTGATGAAAACTTATCAATCATCCATATATATTTTTTTTGTTTTCTTGCTTTTCAGAACATGCAATGCTTTCAAAACAGAAAAGTAGTGTGTCTTCAAGTAAGTCTTCGTCCAAACCTAAGACTCCTATGGCTAAAGGCAAAGGAGTAGGGAAATCTGCTAGCAGCACTGGGAACAGTAGCAGCACTTCAACATCTATAAAAACTGACAATGGCAAAGTGAAAGATACAAGATCTAGAGTACAAAGCAAATCAGTAGATGACAAAGGTTTGTTTCCTATCAGTATTATTACCAACTAGCATTAGTGTTAAAAATATATAGAATATCTATACTTAATTGAATATCTTGTTTTTATTTGTAAGCAGATGCTAAAAATACAAAGATTATGAAGAAGATGCCTCAAAGAAAGGAAATAAAAAAAGTTTTGAAAAAACCAGAAAAAAGTCATAAAGAAATTTTACAACTAAGAGAAAATGAAGATCTGGAAGATTTGGAAGATGATGATTATACACTTGATCTTGATAAAGATGCAGAAGGTAAAATGATTTATAATTAATTTTTCATTCAAAATGTAATATATATAAGGCCAACACTGAATGCAAAAAACCCTGGTATATGGAACACATAAAAATGGCCTTGTGCCTATCTTAGGTTGGTGCTCAACCAAGTAAGTATATATATATATATATATATATATATATAATCAGGTATGTGAATCTTCTGCTAATCCATAGAAATCTGCAAACTTTGATTACTTTCACAATTCCTTTGGAATCATGAATGTGTAAGGTTAACACTGATTCCAAAGACTTGATTGATGAGACTTGTCAACTTTATGTGAAGGTGCAACACTGATTACAAAAGCCCACTTGGCCTCGTGCCTGATCAAGTAAATGTATCCTAGATTTGAATAAATGGTTGAAAAGTGTTGGGAAGGTATAATTAGGTTTGATTCTATGAATATCTAGAATCAGTTTGGTTGAATAAAAAAAAAAATAATCTATCAAATCTCAAAAGATGTTTTATTAGTATTAGAATGATGAGTTCAAAGTTGTAAAATTATTTGAAAAGTGAATAGATTTCGGGGTTATAATATGTCAGTTAAAATCTCTGTGATTATTTTACCTTTGTAAAAGTATGAATCACCTTACTTCTCTAGCTATGGGTTAGATAGTGAAACTATTGTTATTAAAAAATCATTACTTTTTAGATAGAAGAAAAATGTTAATCAAAATTTATTCTCGTTATTGACTCTAAAAAAAAAGTTGATATTCAGTAAAAACCATAGCAAGTGAAATCACATTGTGTAAGTTTATTGCTTTAAGCTTATTACTACTTGATAAATCTCTTTTCAACATCTAAGAAAAAAATTTTTTTTTATTAATATGAAAAAAAGATCAATCTAGAAATTTCTAGAATTTTTTACCTTATTTTCTAATATATTGTCAAAGAAATTTGATTAAGCGCCTTAAGGTTGCAGTTGTATTCGAGCTATCGTTATCATGAGTTTAAGTGAAATCCTTCTTTTTTAAATCTAAGCTGGATGCTCTGTGATGATTATAGAAAAACAGAGCCTGTGATGGGTCGACTAACAGGACAGTGGTTAGAACGTTGAACTAATAATATTTTGTTACAGGTTCAATGAGAAATACTTGTATTTTTCATAGCTGTCCCAGCGAGCAGTAGACAGAACTGGCCTGTAGGCTGATTGAAAGCAATACATACATACATACATACACTAACAAAAAAAAATCTTCGTAAAACATTTAGAATTAGACTGTTTTATTATTAAGGGAATGAAAAGATTTTGGAAAATGTTTTGAATTTTCATTTTTTAACTATTTCATCTCTCAAAACTCTTTGTGTGTTTTCTGTATTCTTTTGATGATAAAGTGAACCTTAACTTCTCATGAATGTTGTTCTTCTAGATGAACTTCTCATGAACAAAAGTGATGAAAGATATGAAGATGATTCTGATGACAAACACAATGTCAGTCTGAGTGCAGAAGAATCCGAAGATATGGCACAGGGTGGTAATGATGCAATGGATGCTCCTGACTATGATACTCGAAGTGAAACTGGTAGTTCCAGTTCGGGGTCTTCCATATCAGGATCTGATTCGGAATCTTGTAAGTTACCATTATTAAAACACCACTATTTTACTCAAAAATTTTTTAAAAATTACTTTTATTCCTTTTCAAGTATTTTGTTTTGCTTAGTATTAGGAAATACTAATTCTATTTTAAGAACGACAATATATATATATTTCTAAACAAGATATAAACATGATAACCTTTACAAATAAATAATGCAGATTTAATTATTTTTTATAAATAGAATATTTTGACTACATCTATAGTTTTGACTAAGAGCCGTCTTTTTTCAGAAGAATTCAGTTTTATATTTAAACTCAGAAACTTTTATTATTTAGAAGATGTAACCATTAGAAATATTTTATAAATTTATTATCAATTGATCAAATTGTTATTTTTAGATCCTTCTGATAAAGAAAAAAAGACTGAAACTAGGCGAGATAAACCTCGTAAAAGAGGAATTTCTCCTATTGAATGGGATCGAAAAAGTGAAGATTCTGCTGAAGACGATGGAGAGGATAGCGAGTCAGAAAGGAGACGTGAGCCTTTTAGTTTTTCTTTTATGTTTATTGAAATATATGTATTTTATGGATGTACTGATTGAGCAATGTTTACTGATGTAGACATAAAGTTCTGGCTACTGTGGTACTTATTTAGAGGCTTGCCAGGGTTAATATATAATTCTGTTTTATTCATTCAGAACAAAATGCTTGTGAGAATGGTAAGAATACAGTTTCATCACTGTCAAAGTGTATAAGATGTTATCAACATTAGTTGACTATGCAGACAAGTGTCTTGTCACATTTGAGTTGGTTTATAGACATTCAGGTTATGAATAAGAATCTAGACTTTTTTTTAATTATAATGCAGTTTAGTAACTGATAAATTTTCTTTTCTCCATACTTCACTAAGTTTTTTTTATTTTTTAAATAAGATGAGGAAAAAGTCTGCAAAAAGAAATTATTAATAAATGATTAAGAAAACCTCGGCTGAGAACTTCCTTAATTAAATGCAAGTTAAAAATAAACAAACTTAGTTCTGATTTTTATATTCATTAATTTTTAAATCACACTTCCATGTCTGTTAGTCTTAAATTTAAACCATAAACTGTTTTAATGATTAATATTTCAAATTATAATGATTTGTTTTAATTTGATTTCAGGTAACACATCTCGCTTAAAGTATTTATTTAAAAGGTCTCGTTTCTTTTTGATTAAAAGTAACAATCATGAAAATGTTGCATTAGCTAAAGCTAAAGGTGTTTGGTCAACCCCTCCTCAAAATGAAGCTAGACTTAATCAAGCATACAGGGTAAGTTATTCTTGATTTTAAATAATATAATTTTGTCATTTTTATCTCTCATGTTTAAATGGTGAATATGTGTCCTAATCTTGAAAATCTATTGTAATTGCTACGTATTAAAAACTTAGCCATTTGATTAAAAATAATTTAAAATTTGATAATAAATATCCACATTTCTCCAATTTGACTTTGATTAGTCTAAAAAAAATGGTATAGAATACTATACAAAGTTCCATCAAAATTATTTTTCTAAAATAGTGTCTATATAGATGTTTTTTTGCTTTTTTTTTTCCAGGAAGCAGATAATGTAATTTTGGTCTTTTCAGTTAAAGAAAGTGGAAAATTTCAGGGTATGTTTATTTTCTTTTTTTAATCTATAAATGTGAGCCACATGAAGAAAAAAAAAGAATATAAATATTTTTGAGGGTTCTTTTTATAGTTATCAAACTTAAAAAAAAAAGCCTAAAGTTAAAAAAAATTCATTAGTCATTGTCCCATTATGTGCTGGGCCCCTTATGAATGTTTCCATTACAAAAAAAAAGTAGGATCTCTAGCAGGTGAAGAAAATGTTAGTATTTCTGTTAAGGTTATAAAATCTCCATATTGTTTTTTGAAAAGAGACAGTAGCATATTCACCACATTAAATGTTTTTTTCCAATAATTGGCTCGATTGACAAAATATTGCTGGAAAATCTTTATTTTAATATGAATTTTAGTTATTATTTTCAAAATATTAAGATATTTTTAAAACTAGCTATTTCATGTTATGCAAAAATCTTTGGTGGTTAGCAGGCTGTTGTTGATATGCCTACATATGCACCTATTCTCTTTCTAACATAGCATATATATTTGCATAATAGCTATCATGTATTTTATTTACTTTCTTCCATATATAATGAAAAAGTTTTTTCTTGGTTTTTAAATGTCCTTTCCCCCTGCAGGCTTTGCAAGATTGTCGGCTGAGTCTACCCGGGATCATCCTCCTATTCGATGGGTCTTACCACCTGGATTAAGTGCCCGGGCTCTATCTGGAGTTTTCAAATTAGATTGGATCAACAGGTAATATAAAGAGAACATTTTCTTTTCAGTTTAAATTATAAAACTTCTATAGAAGTAAATTGTATTAATAGGAAGTCCAATTAATAATTAAAGGCTTCTTTCTTTATTCTTTTTTAAACATAAAAAATATAGTGTGTGCTAAAAGTTTTTGTGAAACTATTTCAACATCAGAATAATATCTTGTGTTCTTGAAAGAAAAACACCTGTCTCTTGGTTTATCCTGTTTAATTTCATAGAAATGTGTATTTCAAAAGACACCTGCAATACTCCTTATTTTAAATAAACCAGACAATGAAAGGTGCATTGTAACTTTCTGAACTCCTTATATATTCATTGATACAAATTTATGATGTCTCAAACATCTGATCAAAATAAGTTTAATTTTATAAGAGATTAAGTGGAAATTTTAACCCACAGCAAATTTCACCTTTCCCGCCACTATAGACTCCTTTGAGAGCAATTTTAATATTCTGTATACAAACTTCTATTTATAATTATTCTTTTCATTCGATACCCCGCTTGCACAATTTTCCTAATCTACCAATATGCATGAGATAAAATTTGTCAATATAATATTTACTCATTACTGGGACGGGAATACATTCTATCAATATGTAAAAGAAGTTATATTTTCTTATTAACTCCTTTCCTACTTTAACTAAATTTTGTTTTCAGGTTTATTTTTACAAATGCATAGATAATTTTTTATTATATTTGTAACAAGGTCTTAAATTAAAATGAACCATATCAATGTACCTTTTTAATAATCTTTTAGGCGCGATCTCCCATTTACAAGAACTACTCATTTGCATAATCCATGGAATGAAAATAAGTTTGTCAAAATTGGAAGAGATGGACAGGTAAGATTTAATTTCTTCCTTCTATTTTGTTTTCACAAATAACATTTTTACAAACTAATCCATTTATGATTTGATTAGTTTTTAGATTTTTAATTATAAATTAAAGATTTAACTAATCTTGCTATGTACTATGAAGTGTAAAACTGTAACAATTTAAAAACTGTTTTGTTAGAAAATTATCAAACTTAATTTAGAATGTATAGAACGGGCATCTTCTAAGTTAAGATTAAAAATTAAGGTGAAAATAAGTTCTCTCTTTGACTAATGTATAAATATATATTTAAACTGCATTGTTTTTTAGGCAAATTTAATTATACAATAGGGTAGGTCGATTTTTCAATTTTTTTAAAATCTCAAAAAAAGGCATATACCGAAAGTTGTGTATAGGTATATTAAGTACTCATACAAAAAATTAGATCAAATGCT
>JAUZSX010000005.1:1316560-1332508 GCA_034780655.1 Idiosepius hallami | reverse complement strand
AGAAAAAAAATAAAGATAAAAAAGAACTAAAAAGAGAAAATAAAGGAAAAAAGAAAAGAAGGAAGAAAAAAAAATAACAGAAATTTCTGGTTACTTTTTTCCCCAATCACATTATTTATGTCTTTAAATTAGTTTTATTATATGCTGTAATCCCTTGTTCTTTCAGACTTCTCAGAGTCCATCTTCATAATGAACATCTAATAGTATGATGTTACATTCATCCCCAAAGATTAACTCTGATTAGTCCAAAAATACTAAAGATTATGTCATTTAAACCTGATATAAAGACATCAGGTAATTAAGAAAAATAAACAGATTTGTTCTTTTTATTATCAAATTTGTTTAAATGAAAATATGCTGCCTATATATAATGAAAAATTATGTATGAGAGAGAAAGAGAGAGAGAGCGAGCGAGCATGGATTCCCACATTAGTGCTAGCTATGGATTAAATAGTGCATAGTGTTGTCCAAAGAACTGTGTGCCTATTTCATACAATTGAATGTGTCTATTTTATACAATCTCAATAACTAATTGTATTTATGATTTCTTAGAAATGTAGCACTGTGGCTTATGGAAATAGATTTTTGTTTCTTTGTCTCAGTCCTTTTTAATACTCACCTTGGCTTATTTAGTGGTTTGACTTGATTTTCACTGATCAGATCTGTTTTTGGGGTTCAGTTGGTGGTAGGTGATACTAATCCACTCATATTTCAGTGGACTTGTGGAAAGGCACATTAATTTTTTAATTTGTTTGTTTTTTTGTTTTTTTTCACACACTCAGCAAAGATAGGCTGCCCAACATTTTAACATCACATTTTTCGATTCATCTGAGCCAGCTATCAAAACTAAATTCTTATTTAAAATATAAAAAAAATTAATTAAAAAAATTTTTTTTTTTTTTGAAAATTCTTATTCAACTTTGAGGTCATGGGTCACAAAAGTTCCGCTCTATCAACAAAAAATGTTATACTATCTAAAATTCTATCTTCTATTTTTCTGCTGTCATAGAATGGTTCAATAGAAGTTATTCTTGTTTCTATGGATTTAGTATAAAAATTTGATACATGATTCCTTCTTTTAAATAATTATGATTGTAGGAAAACTCTTAACTTTTTTCTCATAAAAATACACCATATCTCTCTCTCTCTCTCTCTCTCTCACACATATTCTTTTATTCTATCTCTTGCTCACACACTATTTCTGTGAAAATTACAACTTCTTTCCAATTCATGCTTTTTATCTACATCATGACATTGAATATTGTTTCATTATCTGAATCTCATAATTTCTTTCCAGTTTTTAACATTAATTCTAATGCCATGGTTGGCTCTTTTCCTTTCATATATATATTAGGTAAGCATAGACACAAGAGTCAACGGGCATTGACTCTGTGCCTACGCTTACCTAATATACATGCTCTATCACTGATATTAGACACTCTAATTATAAATTTAAGCATTCTCATTCTACAGATTAATATATATAAATACTCACACACAGTATGTTAAATAAGTTATGATATCAAAAATAACATTTTCTCTTTACTTATTTAACATACCGTGTGTGGGTGTGTATATATATTATGTGTAGACACAAAGTCAACAGCCTTCGGCGACTGTCAGTTTTTCGCCTGCGCGTTCATCAGGCAGAAACAAAAGCTGTTGACTCCGTGCCTACACTTAATTAATATACACGTTCTATTACTGATATTGAGCACTCTAACTATAAATTTAATCAACCTTATTACACAGATAAATAAATATAAAGCAAAAAGGTCAATTATATTTATTTTGGAATTCTTTAAGATAAAGCTTGATAATCTATGTATTAATTTCTTTCAATTTGAAAGATATTAATACATACAAAATAGTCAAAACAAAAACTAATGATGAACAGTAACAATAAAAGAATATCTTTTTTTTCTTCTTTCTGTTTCTACTTTGTTTGAATCAGCAGGAATTTTATTCCCTGTATGTTTTCCTCTTTACAAGATCCTTATTAAAAAATTGGATCAGTACCATCTAAACACCTTTTTTTTTCATCTCTATAAAATGTTTTAAATTTCTTTTTCCAATTTGAAATGAAAATTATAAAATAGGTTTAAAGTTTCATTTCCCAAAAGGTTGAAAATTATGATCATTTTTTTTTTTTACATAATAATCTTTCTGAAAATGGCGATCCATCATAGTGGTAAGAAATTGGACTCTGGAATCATTTTACACAAGTTAAAATTCCAGTCAGCAACTTTTGCTCTCTGACTAAATACCCTTGAAAAAATGTAGAATCGCTCTTCTTTCCTATGCATTAATTTCTTTTTTGTTATTAAAATGGATTTTTGAGAAAAGGAAAAAAGCACTCAAGTGAAACTTGGCAATTCAGTGATTGTTTAAAAAATTTTATTACAAAAAAAAAAAAAGTTTCTCTATTTTTTTTTTTTCTCCTCCCTCCTTTTCCTCCCCGCCCCAATATCTAAAATTCTTGAAACACTTTTTCAAATTGCAGACGGCGACGACATCGTGATGATTTTGACTCGCCAAGAGTGAAGCGGTCACGAATTGAATATGATACTAGAAATACTGAGTACCTCAGGAAGAATTTCCAACAAGGTATTTATGTTATCAATTAAGTTTTTTTCTTTGAGTATTTAATTTGTCGATATATTATTTTAGATAAAAGATTACTTAACATTTTCTGATGAATGTTTTCATGTTAGGTCTGAATTGGCTAATGAGTTTTCCATAGATCCTGTAATCCTTTGTACTTTTGTTCCCATCAGATGGTGTGTGGGTATATAATGAAGAACATGGAAAGTCCTTTATCTATTTCTTAGATTAAGTCAGGAAACTTGAAGGAATATTGAATTATTTTTGGCCTAAAATTCTGTAATATTTATTCAAATTATTTAAATAAAAAAAAAATATTGCCCAAATAAAAACATACTGGTTCTTTGTATAAGAATATCATGCCAACAATATGGCTTAATAATTTTTTAAAACAATGTTATAATCATGTATAATTTACTAATTTTTTCTTATAAGCTAAAGGAATAATTATTTAATTCACAAAAAATATGTTTTTTGATATAAAACATGGATAAGCTATGTACCTTTACTAATTATGAATGCATAGTGTCAATTTTGATTTTTAATATTTTGTAGTCTCATTTTAATGGTTTTATCAATTTTAAAAGGAATTTTATTTTGAAAGTTAAATGTTCTAATATTTGAATTGGTTTTAATTTCAGCTGCTTATTACAAAGATCGACGGCCTGATCGGTATGATTATTTTTTATTTTTTAAAATGCTATTACAATAAAATGTTTATTTCTTTAAATTAAATCTGTTAGCTTTTATCTGTCATATTTATTAACTTGATGATTTGTTTTTAATTAGATTACTTTGACTAATTTTCATCTTGGTTGATAAACACAATGCTCTGACAAATTTAATCTTTAATATTCTATGGCTACTTGTCAAAGTTAGAAACCTATTTCAGATTTGGTTCCAAACCCTTTTTAAAATCCATATTTATTGATTGTTTTCATTCTGTTAGTAATAGCTTTGTAGAAATATTAATTTATGGACGACAATGAGAAGAATGTGTTAGGTTTATATTAAATGTAGGAAATATATAAGTTTTTGATGTAATCATTTTTCAATTTTTTTTTTACATTTTTCTTTGGTGACAAAATAAACTAGTTTTTACTACCAAGCTGTTGACATTACAACTCTACGCCCGTGAATTAAAGAAGGGTTTTGTACATTTAATAAAACATCTAAATATTTAAGTTATGTTTAAAAATGGTTCAATTATCAGCATTCTTCTGTTTGTTACTAACATAACCTAAATATATACTTTACGTTTAATGTACATTTTTTTTATTTATTTGTAATTATTTACTAATAAAGAATTTAGATACAATCATCCAAAGCAATTATCTCTGAATGGTTATTTAATATAAAAATGCTAAAGGAAGGTCTATTTTATTATATTAATTTTTGACATCGTTTCTGTATTTAATATAATTTCTTTTTTCTTTTTTTTTTAGACCACCTCGTTATGGTGGTGTGCGCAGAGAAACTTTCCTAAATGGGGTGAGTAAATTTTCTTAAAGATGATATTTATCTCAATTTCTGATTTAATTCATCATTGACTTTAAGAATCTGTTTTTAAAATGTCTTTTTATTTTAATAATTAGCTTTTAATATTTTTGAATTTTTGTAACTCTTTTAAGATTGCATCAAGATACTTTAATAGGTATAAAAAATGTGCAAAATCTATGAAAATAAGTTATGTCAAAACAAACATGATTTATTTTGGGATTTTTCAACACTAGATTATTAATATCTATAAGTATAGGTTTTATATAATCAGGTTCAATTTAAATAATCTATAATCATTTAGATACTATCACTATAATCTCCATATGTCCAATCATTCTAAAATTGTCATTTATCACGAAAACACATTAACATGTGGTTATTTATTTTAAATTATAACTTCCTCAAAAATATATTTTTCCTACAGTGGAATGCTTCATGCAAACCATGAAATACTCTTTTTATTTTTTTAATCGTTTATCTTAGAAAGTTAAATTGATCCTCAGAGAATTGTATGATAGCCAGATTTCAACCCTCTTCCACAAGAATTAATTTAAAAGTCAATCAACCAATTTTTCCTAGATCTTTCATCTTTCTGAGACCTATGTGACCTAATGAGAGTCAATATGCCAGTTAAATCAATCAAACCAAGTGCCTTTTAGTCTTAGTATTACATGTTGAACCAAACAACAGAATTTGATGTCACACTTTAAGAAGATCTCTAGTTTGAAAAACCAAAATGTAAATATCAAAAATATTAAGATGAAGATGAAAATTCAAAAACTGGAAAGCATCATAGAAATACTAATATTTATTGATATTTCTATGATTAAGAATAAGAATTATTGTAATTATATTTTTCTTAATTTCTGAAATTGAAACCAAGATTCATAACAGAATTTCGCTTTGACCAAATATTTTGATTTTTTATTAATTTTTTTCATTTGTTTTGATTGATATAATTTAAAATTAGTTATAGATTTATTGACAAAACTTTTTTATCCTGCTTTATTATTATTTTTTTATCTTTTTAACTCTATGGGTTTTATATTTTTAAAAGATTATTTAAATTACTGAACCTATAATACAATTTTTTCTTATACATAAAAGCATTATTATGCATAAGAAAAAATGTAAATTGAAATCTAAATGCTAAACAAAATGTTTGTAGACAATATGCAAGTATTAAACTGAATTACTTTTGGGGGAAATACAATTCAATCTAAAAAAACAAAAACAAGCATTAACAAATATAAATAAATAAAACCATTTATTATGTGAGATTATTAATCATCAATAATGTAAAATAGTGTTGGTCAAATAATTTCTATCTTAACCTCTGGTTTTAGAATGTGTCCATATATCCCAACCTTTTGTTTTTGGCCTTTTTTTTTATTATTTCAAATTAGGAAAATTAAAGTTGATTATATATTCATTGAATATTGTTTTGAGTTGTGCTTTGAAAAAATGTTTTCCTTTGTTTTCTTGATAAGAATAAGTATGTTTAGATTTGATTAGTTTGTAATATTTTGATTGCTGAAAAAGATGCTTTTTCCTTCTGTTTCACTTCTAAGGGAAGTAGCTCAATTCTTTTTTTGTGTGATGGATGCTTGTAGATGACTATTTCAAAAATAAATAAGAGGAAGGAATTTGATATTTAAATTGAAATAAAATGAAAAATATCCCTTCAAGACATGTTACTACTACACAATCTATGATACATTAGAGATGAAGTAATAAACAGTTTTCATAACATTATTGTTGATATGAAAATCGTCTGTGCTGACCCTTTTCAATACAAAGTGACTGTCGACTTTATTAGCCAGAATGGTGTATTTTATGCTGCCCCTTTTTCGCCCTTCCCTGCTTCCAATCACTCTTTTTATAATTTAGATAGATTCTTTTACATTTGTGTATATACAAAGACATGCTACTTTTTCTATCAAATTTTAGAAAAGAAAGAACTTTTTTTTTCATTTTATTAGTGTTCTTTCTGTTTTTATTAAAGAGCACTGATTTAAATTTGGTATAAGGATTAATTTTCTTGTTTAATGCCAATAGTCATCTACTTTATGATCAGTTGTGAATGTACTATTGTTAGTTGTAATGTACCAACTTTTACTTGATTTATTTTGATCTTGATAAAAAAAATTTTTCTAACATAAACTTAAGTATTTCATGTTTTTATTTATGTACTAAGTGGTAAAATCTGTAGAATTTAAATTTTCTTTTTCTTATAAATTAATTCCTTTTTCTTTGTCATTTAAAAAAAATGTATTAATTGGGGGAAATTAGTTTTTCATTTTGTTTTTCCCTCTTTAAAAATCAAAGAGAAGAAAAAAAAAAAAGAAAAGGGAACACATAATTGTTTTTTTAGAGCTTGTTTTTAGTCTTCAGTCTTTTTTTCTGCTCAAATTGAGCTGCTGTTCTAATAGAGCCTTACGTAGTTCTTTCTCCGAAGTCATAAGCACTTTCCTAAAAATGTTGATTTTGTTTTTGGCTCGCCCAGCAGCGGAGCAGTGTGGCGAGCACATGGATATATCCAGCAGCGAGTGTTCACCCGTTAGTCCGTCCTTCTGTACGTACACTATTTTTTATCACCAATGATAAAAGCTAATTATGTTGACATTGCTTTGTTTTGAAAAGATTTTCCATAGAAAAAAAAAATGATAATTATACATAATGAAAAAAAATATTTAAAAAAATGAAATAAAAAATATTCAATATTTTAGGTGATTTATTTTGTAGAAAAAAAGAAGAAAAAGTATTCTGCAATAATTGCATGAATAAGACTTTAATTCTTGTTTTTTTCTTTCTATAATGAAAAGATGTATTTAAAACTTTCTATAATGAAAAGATGTATTTAAAAAGATCTTTATTTTAAAGCTACTCAATTTTCATTAATGAAACAATGTGTATATTTTATAGCTTGCTGCTTTTTTTCTTTTGTAAATATCATCATCATAATTATTTTAATGACTAATTATTCTCTTAATTCACTTTGTGTTAATATCACCATTAAAGGTTACGTTGGGTTACTTCCCCTTGAGAAGCATGGTTAGTGTTTAGGCCACTTAAAATGATAATCTGAGTAGCATTTCTTTCTCTGTAAAGCTTTTATTTGCTTCTTTTTTTTTTCTTTTCATTTCTTTTTGCTTTCTTTGCTCACAGCCCAAACTGTTAATTCTTTTAAAGAAGCATGTTATTATTTTTTTCTTTTTACTTTCATTGCATTATCAACATCATTGTTTTTAAAAAATTCTTTTTTTTTTGTTTTATTGTGAAATTAAAATTAAGTCTTCTTTATTAAATAATAATTTCTTCTCTGATATGGATAAAAACTTTGACTTTTTTAATAGTTTTAATTTTTTATAGACTTTTTGGCTAACAAAATATTAACACATTCATTGATTATTAGGAAATTTACAAATGTTTTTCTTGCTATCATTTAAAAGTTTAGAAGTTTTTCATTGGGACCAAAAATTTGTATTTACAGATTAACTTTAGTTCATAGAAAAATCAAATAGTCTGTAAATTGTTATTTGCTATGAAATATTTTTTACTCTACAATTCAAATCTTGATGTCTATAGTTTGACTTGTAATGAATTGAAGAGAGTTAAAAAAAAAAGTTAGAAAAACTTCAAATGTCTTCAAGAGCTTCAAATATTTGAAATAAAAAAAATCAGAATATGCTGGTTGAATGATAACAACAGAGAAATTTACTTTTTTAATTAAAGAATAATTTTTTCTTCTGACAAGAACATAAATAATTATTTTGAAAAAGATGCTAATCTTTTGACTTTTTAAAAACTCATTTTCTAATCAGAAAGGTAATTATTAAAAAGATTAAATATTTAAATGGGGATTCTTTTCTTCTTATTTTTCTTTTTAAAGACTGGAAAGGGAACCAATTTGCATTTTTGATTTCCAATGCATGCTTTCAGATGTTCTATTTCTTTTATTATTATTTTCCTTTTGTTCTTGTCTTTATAAAACAAAAATAGAACTTTTCAATTAAGCCATTTGAATAGAAATGTTGTATTATTTCATTAATTTGTTTTTAACAAAAGAATCTTAGAATATTATTAATGATTTCACTTTTATTTTCCAGTCCTACAGTGACTACATGAGAGAATTTCAACATGTTCGCCCTCCTCCACCTCCACTACCTCCATATGGACCTCCTGTAAGTAATATCAAAATGAAAAATCTAGATAGACATTTATACCACCCACTAACAAATATATAAAAAAAAATTTCATCTAAAATGTTTAAATATTTATTATATTAGATATAACTGAAAATTCTAATGAAGCACCCATTTTTTATTGAATTAATAAAATATATTAGTAAATTTATTCAAGTTATCATAATTGTTTCAGCTAAGTTATATCATTTTTCATAATGATTTATGTTTAATTAGATCTATCATAAAAAAGTTAATCATTAGACTAAAAAAGAAAAATAAGACATTGTTAAATGTTTTTATAAAATATTAAAAGTAGTTATCAATGATGGCCTAAAAGCCAATATTTCTTGCTCAATCCTTATCTTAGTTTAGGTCTTGTTAAATTACAATTATCACCAGGTTATTGTATAAAAATAGCCAATCAGTGGCAGATATATAATTCTAAAGATCAATTTAAGAGTAACTATTACTACAACATCTTAAATGAATTGAAACTTTGTTTATATTGTTGAAATTATTCTCACACTTGCAAAATAACGTGAATCCTTTTTGCTTAATATAATTACAGCTCAATTTATTTGTGTATACCAAAGATTTGAAGACGCTAGTATACAAATAAATTAATAATTTCTATGGTTATTTTTTTTTTTAAGTTTGTCTTTGATAAGCCAAAAGAGATATGTAATAAAAGTATAGAACAAAAATAGGGAGGGGGTAATATATTGTAATTAATATCAATTTTTAAAAAAAAATATTTATGAGTTTTTTAAGAAAATTTTTGAGACTAATAATTACCTTTTTTGTTTTTCTCTCACTTCATTAGCCTCCTGCCTATGGTCATCATATTGATCCAATGGCAACATATGCTGGCCATTATGACAACCGACCCAGGAATTACATAACCCCTCCAGAATATAGTTCTCCATCTCTTTCAAGTGCCAGGCGAACAGATAAGCGTTCAGCCAGTGCTGTCTGGGCAGAGAAACGTTCGGTAGGTTTTTCATTTACTTTGTACATTCCTTAAAATTAATTTATATGATAGAAAGTTATTGTTCCTTACCTTTTAATCTAATCATAAAATTAACTTGTTAATGCAAATTATTTTTAAGAAATATTTATTTTAACACCTTTTTTTTTCTTTTTTTTTTATCAGACTTCTATATATATATATGCAAACAACACATGCAAAGATATACTAGAATATTCCAGCTATTAAGGACTCATCAAAATTACCTATTTGTAAATCATTGTGTTTAATAATATATGTATATATGACAACCTAAATACAGGAGTAACTTTTTATTGCCAATCACATAAAAGTGACATATTTAAGTGGCTTAATAAAAAATGTTAAAAGATAAGCATAGACACAAAGTGAACAGCCTTTAATGATTGTCCATTTCTCATCTGTGGAATCATCAAACCTAAAAGCTTTATGGTCTGTTAACTTCACAGGTGAGAAACATAGTTAACAGCCTTAGGTGACTTATGCTTATCTACTACACACTATCTCTGATATAGAGCACTTTAATTATAAATATAGGCAAAATTTTCTCCATAGATTAATATACATGTAAGAACTTTTTAATTTTTTTTCTACACTAAAGGATATTCTAATTATTTTATAATAAAATATAAATTTGTAATTGTATTTACAGAAATGTAATATTTAATTAACTTTAGAAATGTTTTTTTTTTTTTATCATTATTATTGCAGTATGAGCGAGACGTGGATGATTTCCTCCGACGAACCACACATGGCAATAGCTCTCGAGACAGACACCGTCACCGAGACAGTAGAAGGTGAACTCATATTGGAAACAAACATCTTATTGCTTATCTCTCTTCATCTTATTTGAATGACGAATGACGATAAAAGAAGAAATAGAAAAGACGATAAACATGGGCGAGCTCCTGATCGACCAGATATTAGACAATAATACTACTTTTCTCAGTACTTTTATTATTCTTATTATATGATGATAACGAAATTATCAATCCTTCACCCTTGTTACCCCCACCTCCTGTCTCTCTTTGTTGCGGCTGCAGTGTGTTCATCATTTCCATTAACCATCATCAAAAGCATCATCATCATTATCATTTATGTAAATAGATCTCTGGCTGACAAATGTCGCAAATGCTCATCATCTTTGATTCTTCCCCCCCCCCACATTCTAGCTTCTTAAATCATTACATTCTTTATCAATCACCAACTCACTAAAAGCTGCAACACCCCTGCCCTGCCCACAAACTGGCGTTGATATTTTGTAATTTCCTACCATGAATAATAGGCAAATTATAAGAAGAATTGTTTTAAAATCAAACTATAAAAGAGAGAGGGGGAAAAAATAGTTGCCAATGGAACTTTATTTCTTTTCCTGGGCTTTTTTTTCTGCTTAGAGCACCTAATAACCTCATCCTTGAAGACCCCTTGTAATTTGTTCTTTCTTCCAATGTATCATTTTTAAAAAAGAGATGCACTCAACTTGCCTTCTTTACCCCCCAATCATATCCTTTCCCCATTATAGTATCTTTTATTCTTATCAAATAGAACTAGACTTGGTGATTCTCTCAATTGCCCCCCTCCCCCCTAAAAAATCCTTTTTGGCAGCTTATTGTTTGTGAGTGGCAAACAATTTCTTTATTAAAAGAGCCGGTCATCTATCTAGTTCCTTTTTAATTTACAACAGTAGGAAGGAGAAAAAAAAAACAGTTTAAAAGTTAATTTTTCATAAAAGTGAAAGATTAAAGACTAATTAAAAAATTTTTTGAAAGAGGACAAAAGATAAATTTCCTGGTCCATTAAAATCTCAAATAAATGGGATTCCTTGAAACTATCTTCATAGTCCTTCAAATATTGATTTTCCTGATGAAGCAACGTCAACATCATATCTGTATACTTGGTTTAGTCTATGCTCTTTCTGTTGCATTCATCCCCGAATATAACATTCTTGGGAAAAGTAGAAATCCCTCTACTTAGCTGTGTTAGTGGATATTAGCCACACTGATGTACAATCCATTAACTCACTTGCTTCCAGCGACAGGAATGGTTATGTATTACATAATGCTAAGAGATTTAAACTTTGCTATCATGGGATTTTTTGGCTCAAAAAAGGCCCATTTCATCTTTAAATTATGTGAATGTCTATGTTTTATGTCTATAAAAGCTTAAATGTTGGATGATTAAGTAAAAAAACAAATTCATTTTAGAAACAAACTTGGAACTCACTAAATTACTTTTGCTTATATGTCTGAAAGGGAATCTTTATTTCCTTATCAAGATGTTACTTTATAAAGGTTTCTTTTTTTTTTTAATCCAATTCTCTTGAAGTTAAAAGATAATATAACAAATGAGATTTTTATCAATCCTGACCATCTAATGGTTTTCTTTTCTTATTGATTCCACTCAAAAAAATTTCATGGTAAAAGTTGCTTTGTAGAGCAAACAAAAATTCCTTTCAAATTTTTAAGGGGGAGGGAAGGAATTACATAAATAAATTTGGATTTTATCAACATTTTTAAATCCCCTCTTTACCTTCTTTGTTGTCTTGGTGTAGAGCAATTAATTTAGTTTTTATTCTTAAGTCCTATTGATATTTTTATTTAACAGAACCAACAACTTTTTTTTTATATAAACCCCTCCCTTCCCAACTCTTAGTTGACTCAGGAAATTGTGATAAAATTAATTTGTCCATAACTTTGAAGGAAGGAGAGGCCTTCCTTTTTTTTCCATTGGAGCTGGAAACATCTCTGCCAGTTATATCCCCCACCCCTCTCTGACCAAAGTATTTTCAATAAAGTTCTCAAATTTCAAACTTTTTCAAAAATGTTATTTATTTGGTGGGAGGGGAAAGTATTTTATTCCTTTAGAGCAGTGGTTTTCACACATTTATTTTGCCAGCGCCCACTTCCACACTGAACGAAAATGCCAGAGCACACCAACGGTACATCTAGGAAAATATCGGGTGCTAGTATATTAGTACAAGCATCTATTTGCAGTGACTGAATAACAGTTAATTAAATCATACCATTTTCCAACCTTTCTACCAATATCACTTTTTACTGTAATTGCTCTTCACAATTTTAATGCCCCTTTATCCAACTACTTGCCAGCACCCCCCCTCCCATTAGGTTCATAACACCCTTTGGGGTTGGGGCAGTACCACCAAATTTGAAAACCACTGCTTTAGACCACAAAATGATGTTATATTGTTCCTGGCCTAAAAAAAAAAAAAAAAAAAAGATATACTTATTGACTAAGTTGGTAATTTTGTTAAGTCAGGGTCCAAATGATTAAAACATCACTTGACACAGTAAGCCAGCAATATAAAAGTTAAGTCTTTTCAGAGGAAAATTCATATTGAATAGGTTTTTCAAATGGCATATCAAACTTCATGTTCATTTAATCCGAACGAAAACATTTTCTGCACATAGGTTTTTTAGGATACAATTTTTGCCACAATAAACAATATTTGAAGTGACCTCTTCGTAATTGAATTTTAACTTTTAGTTCATATACTAATTATAACTCATATAAGGTGAAAAAAAATATCTATTCAAAAATCAAAATTGCTACTTTTTAGAAAAATTATCAAGAATTTGACAAAATTATAAACCTTGATGTAGTTGAATTTTTTTTTATATATTATTATAAAAAAACTAACACTCCTTAATCTGGATAATTTAAGTAAGAGTCTTTTGAAATGTCAATAATAAAAACTAAAATTAGGAGAAATCTTATGTAGGAGTCGACTAATTTCTATAAGGGGCGGGGGATAGGAGACATTAATCCTTTGGACTCTAAGAGGCCGATATATCGGCCCTGACAACATAAGGCAAAAGAAGACACACCATTATTTAGGCTTTAATATAACGGCTGAGTGACTACTTGGTAATTTTGATAAGTTGGGGTCCAAAGGATTTAATTAGTTATAGAATTTTACTGGCCAAATACCTGTCTTTTTGACAGCACTAGTGGAATAATAATAATTAAATAATAAATTTGTCTCATTCACTAAAAAGTGATATAAATTTCTGTATTTATCCTACTTAATGAGTGCAACTGCTGTTTTAACAAATTTTCTACAAAATAAAAAACATTCAAGTATTTGAGAACTATGAGTTTGATATGCGATTAAAAAAAAACAACTACCCAGACTTACACTATTTTTTCATAATACTTATATAATGTTTTCACCTCATCTCTAACTTCAGTGGTTTAACAGTTAAAGTTTTGTTGGGCTTAAAACTAAAACATTTATTTGGATATTTTGCTTCAATGTTTAAAATAATAAACCTCGCCGGTTAAAATTGTCAAATAGAATATCTTAAATATCAAAATTTTCTAGTTTTCTTTTAACAGCATTTAACACTTTAAACCCTACAGAAACGATATATCGGCCCTGGCGACTTATGGCATAAAGAAGACCCACACATAATATTTAAACTTTCACCTTTGGACCCTGACTTAGCAATATTACCAAGTAGTCACAGAGCCGTTCTATTAAAGAACCATATTAGGGTTGAAATGTCTGTGTCTTTTTTTTGCCTAGGGTCGATAATCTATTAACATAATTTCTAGGATTTGTATTCCTATAAATGAATGATTGTATAAAACAAACTTTAACATGAAGATATATGATGCTAATATTGTAAGAAAAAAAAATTAACCAATTGAAAGAAAGATTGGCTTAGTGCAGCTATTTAGTATGAAACAGTGTAACAATTTATTATGTACTGCTCTTGAAAAGATCGAGTGAGAAAGTGAAACAAAAGACGCTTTTTAACAAGAACGCCAAGTCTAAAGGAGATAACTTTTAACAGTTATGAATAATAATTCAAATCATAACAGTATGAAACAGTGTAACAATTTAACTCCTGAATGTTTTACATAACAGTAAAAATGATAGCTTAAAAACTCAAGTTGTGTGGTTATTTTATAATCATTACAAAATATTTTTTGTTGTAGCTATAAGTTTTCTATTGGCTACAAACATTAAATAATTGACAATAGTTATGAAATAATGTTATTTTTGATTCATGAACGTTTCTATAAAAAAAGTGTCGAGACATTTTGTATTGGATAATAGTTTCATGTCTTAAATACAAAATGATTATAGAAAGATAGAATATCAAGCATTCAGCTCTTGATTATAGAAAAGAATTGACCATCTTAACTGATTAAATGACTGATCTTTCAGGTGAATTTTTCAATGGAAAAACAAGTACACCAAGGTTCAAGAAGAGATTTAAGGACTACGAACCAATAGAAAAAAGATATTGGCTTTGGTTTTAAAACCAGAAGCTGAAACTGACCCCTGAGGGCTAGAATATTTTGAGAATAGCTGTACTCAGTGCACCATTTTCAAATGATTAGTTCTTTTTTTATATTCATTTATTCATATCAGGAGAACATGTTTCTCAAGACTGGTTTGATCTGATTCATCCAATTATAATGAAAAGGATAAATCATTTACAGTATAATACCAGAGCATAAATCTCTTAGAAGCTTTTGTATTTTCTGGCTTTTACAAATCAAATTTAAATCTAAATCATTAAAGTTTTTAGCTATTTTAGTAAAAACTATATTTAGTGTTGAAAGCAAACCAAACTAAAATCAATATTCATTCATGACAATGTCACCAAACTAAAAAAAAAAGTATTCGGAAAATTCTGTTTATGAAAGTTGCTTAGAAATATGATTTGAATGAATATTGCACTAACAGTTACCATAGAAATGATTAGAAAAAAAAATGAAGTTAATTTGTTTGTGATCAGGCAATTAAATGACAATGTTTGATGTTTTCACCTCAGATTTCTTAATTCACGGGTTTAACAGTTAACCTTTTGTTGGGCTAAAAACTTAGAAATTAAGAAGAAAAGATATACTTATTGTATCATAAAACCTTAGAATATAATTCTAATCTTAAAATTAATGCTATTTTCAATCATCATTACACTATCACCAGCAACGTACAATGCTTATTTTTTTATTATTACTAAATTCATTTCTAATGCTTTTCTCTAAGGTAATTAAGGAAGCCTATTATATAGTAAGGTAGTAATGTACTTATGAAAATTTGAGTCATCTAAACTTTTTTTCTTTTTTTTAAATACTATCGTTTCATTTTCTAAATGTATAGTGTAGTTTCCCACACAACTGTGATGACCTGATCTTTATATTATGATAGATGTATTTCCATTACAAAAAAAAAAAAAAGTTATTGATCTGTACTTGATACTACTAAACTCAACCCCAAAAGTAAAACAAAAAACAACTTACTATTTTTAGTTCTGCACAAAAAATGCACATACACCACAGACCACTTTTGGTTGAAACTTTGATCAAGTTGCTGTCTTTAGTTGCCTCAGTCCTTTATTTATAACCAGTAGTAGCACATAGGCCTAAGCCCTAGTGCACTCACAGCATGCTATCTGCATTCAAGAAAGATTTATTTTTAAATGAACAGTTTTTTTTTTCTAATTAAAAAACATGCATTCAATGAAACATGAAATAGAATTGTTATTTCGGAATTTTTGGGATGAGGCTTGAAGATTTGTACTATTATTATTCGGACTGTTGTCCTCATCCTTATCATTGCTTTTTTCACAACGTTTCGGCCGATTAGCCCTTCAGCCTTCTTCAGGTGATAATATG
>JAUZSX010000005.1:1290749-1303490 GCA_034780655.1 Idiosepius hallami | reverse complement strand
GTATACCCACTTTTGGCCCACCCGTATAAAGAAGCAGATAAAAAGTTTAATAACTGTATACCCACTTTTGGCCCACCTATATATAGAAGCAGATAAAAGTTTAATAACTGTATACCCACTTTTGGCCCACCTATATATAGAAGCAGATAAAAAGTTTTATAACTGTATACCCACTTTTGGCCCACCCGTATAAAGAAGCAGATAAAAAGTTTAATAACTGTATACCCACTTTTGGCCCACCCGTATAAAGAAGCAGATAAAAAGTTTAATAACTGTATACCTACTTTTGCATCACCCTGTATATATATGAGAGAGAGAGAGAAAGAGATAGTGAGAGAGGTAAATAAACGCTTATGTATTCGTTTTTATCGTGTCTAAACAAAAATTATCAGAAACTCATCAACGTAAACCGAAATACAAAACCAAACGGCCAAAGGCTTTATAACAGTTCTGTCAAACTGATTAATGAAATGAGAAGTTTTATTCCCAAGATAGAAAAATATTTTCTTTGAAGATTGATTACGATTGATTATGATTGGAGAACATCAAGAGATTTTTGTGACTCCCAATTCCTCGCTGATACGTTCACCATAAAGAACAACTAGCTCACACTCTGTTTTATATTTGCTGACTGCAATGAGTCGAAAGATCCACATAACTTATTCCCATGCTTTCGTGCTTTGTGGTCTAAAATTTCTCCATGATTCTCCATTTTATTTCTGTTACCCAAAACTTATAGTGGGAGACGTGATTGTTTTGTTTTACGGCATACCAATCTTTTTATGTCATTTATTGCCGAAATAATATTTTTGATAAAACACTCAGTTTTCTGAAAGGAAAGAATTGCGGTATTAACTTTATTATTCGGACTTTCATTCCGTAGTGATTACTGAGGAGACGAGAGACCCAGCATCCCAAACTGTGGTTACGGTTAAAAAAGAAACACCTGAAGAAGGCCTGAGGGAGACTAGGCCGAAACGTAGTGTGATAACATCAAAAAAATACCTACTAAGATGAGGACAAAAGTCCGAATAATAAAGTTAATACTTAAACAAATTTATTGTCTGTTTTTTGCCAGATGATTTAGGATGAATCTGATGCACTGAATCCAAAAATCATGTTGGTTTTACTCAATCAGGTCAAGTTTTTGAGATGTGGCCACTTGTCATTTTTAATGTTTTTGACTACAGGTATGGACGTATGGAGCATTTTAGAAGTTAGTGGGAGTAGAATGCCATTTAGAATAAATTTTTTTTCATTGGAAATTATTATTCTAATGACAGGAAGTATTGAGATCCTGTAGTTCTGACTGATGATGTGTGTTGAGAAAAATTAGCTGATAATGTCACACAAAAATGTAACTGATTTTGTCACGCGATCTGAAATTTTTCAAATTAACTTAGCACAAAAACCTGACCTAATGGAGAGAAACGGATGCCATTTCCTGATTCGGCTCTTCAAAAATACCCTATCTCATTTGTAGAAATCTAGACAACATTAAAAAAATTAAAACTTATTACTCAGTGTTATTGGTCAGGGCAGACTAAGTGAATTACGGGCTAGTGCCGTGCTTAGCCACCTGGAGGCCCCAACGCAGGAAGCACCTTGGAGCCCCATCTCCCCTAAAAAGGCTAGTTGTACCCCCAACATTTTGGAGCCTTCATTAAAGACACATATATAGAAATAGAGAGATAGAAAGAAATGGATTGGTAGGTGTCTGTATATTTCAAATGGGATGATAATTTTTTAGTCAATTCTAATATTTAAATAATTTGGTAATGATTTGAATTACTAAATTACTGAGAAGCTAAGGAGCCTTGCGACCCCTAGGGAGTTTACACCCCTCGCAATTGTGGGGTCTGCAGGAGCCCTAAGCACGGCCCTGTTGCGGGAACTCGGACCGAAAATGCAATGGGCTCCCTTTCCCAGGCACGCTGTTAGGGTCCTGGCAGACAACTGCAGAGGAGAGGGCACAAGCTCCCTAGGGGCCGCATGACTCATTGGCTTCACAGATCCTTTGTAATGCAAAAATGACCAAAATGATTATTTTATAGGATTAAATAGAAAGTCATTATTATACTTATATGTTTAAATATAAGAGCTATCAATTTATCTCTCTGACTGTCTCTATATATTTGTATATACATATGTATATGTATTTATATATAGACTTTGATCTAAGCTTATAGTATGTTGTGGGTGTGCAAGTTGCCTTTTTAGGGTAAAAGGGTACTTATATATATAAATATAAATATAAGATCTATCAATTTATCTCTCAGTTGGTCTGTCTCTATATATTTGTATATGTACGTATATATAGACTTTGATCGAAGCCTCTAGTATGTTGTAAGTGTACAAGTTGCCTTATTAAGTTAAAAAAGGTCCCTAACCTAGAAAGAAAGCAAATACGTTTTTTTGTTGACCAAAGAAAATCTATATGTTATGATTTATTCACGATTTTCTGACATCCATCCTTTTGACCTGATGACTATCTTTCGCCAGAAACATTATTTTAGGCAACTGACCAAAACCAATTGATCACAAACTGAAATGTTAAATAGTCCGAAAAGTTCCGAGTGATTTTAAAATAATTGTTTTGTAACAAACTTATATTGCATCTAATTAAATAAACCTTTGAATGTGTTAGATGAAGCTTCCTTGTTCATAAGTGTACCTTTATGTTGGAGACGCCCTCGTACGAGAACGAGCCCATGACATCACTTCCGGGAATGGGGACCGGTGCGTTAAGTCAGAGATTAGGACGTTACTCGAAAGGTCATGTGGTAACGCCCTTGTTGAGCAAAGGTCTTGGCAAACCTGTATGGCATTTGATTTGATAAACCCTTGAATGTGTCATATGAATCTTCCTTGTCCATAAGTATACCTATATTTATGAACAAGGAACATTCATATGACGCAGAGAAAAGTTTATCTAATTAGATGCAATGTATATTTATATCTTGTTTCATATGCCATTCTGTCGTAATATTACTTGCCATTTTTGTTAAAAGGGCAAGTTAAATCCAGTCAGAATCCGAAGGAAAGCAGAGCAAACAAGTAAATCCAATGTAAAAAGTAAATCCAATGTAAAAGGTCCTGAGAGTAATTATATCCAGAAATGGTTACGTGTCTTGTCCTTTGTAAAATCACAGTAGAAAGATGGAGTCAATCAAGTTTAGTGATTTTATACACAATCACACATCGGTTATGCCGTTCTGATTGGTGCAAACCTCTTTCTTCTTCCTATAAGTAAAAGTGAATTTTATCATGTGATCATACACATATATAGAGAGGGGGGAAGAAGAAGAAGGAAAAAGGTCCCAATAGACCAAAATAAAGTATAAAAAATTCTGGAGTACAAAAGGTCGCTCGTTTTAATAGTACTAGTCCAATCTTTGTACCCCCTAGCTACAAAAAAGGCTGAACAGACCCATTTTTTTTATGTTTGAGGGCCAACAACACTGTCAGTCCGGTCCTGCTTTAGTATATGAATAACCAAAAATTGAATGCAAATAAGCATTCATCAAACAACAGAAATAAAAATATTTTTTTAAAAAAGTTCGCTAACCTCAAAAGAAAGTAAATTTTTTGTTGACCTAGAAAAATTTATATATATTATAAACTATTCACGATTTTGGGACATCCATTCTTATGACCTGACCTACAAATTTGTTGAATTTCTGAAAGCAATACGCGTGTCGATTTAAGTTCAATGAACAGGAAAATTCATTATCTACACAATACGAGAACTAGATTACGTTTTGTCATATTGCACATGAATTATAATCTGTTGATTCAGCTATATTAATGAAAATACTAGGTAGAGGGTCGGCAGGGCCGTGCCTAGGCCCACCACAGACCCTGCAATTGCGTGGGGTCTGCAAGCTCCCTTGGGGCAACAAAGCTCCTTGGCTTCACAAATGGTTTGTAATGCAAAAGATTACCAAAATAATTAATTATTAGGATTAATTAGAAAATCATTATAACACTTCTATCAATCCACCTCTCTTTCTGTCTCTGTCTGTCTGTCAGTCTCTCTCTCTCTCTCTAGCTTTTCGAAAAATAGTATTACAAATTATCAAGCCTCATACCAAGGATTCCGACAAACTATAAAATCCTTCTATCTTCAAATACCCACCTTGTGCAAGGGACCTTCATGGACCCAAAAGAAGGGGCAATTCTTTGTTTTTTGTTGATTTAAAGGTATTTTGATATAAAACAAAATCTAGTTATTAATCTATAGGGTGGGCCAAAAGTCGCTTCGGGTTTTTAATATGATGCTGTCAATTTGCTAATATAGCATAATATAGTTATAATATACAACACAGCTTCTTATTAATTCTAACAGCATTTTCAGTCGAGACAAACATAGTTTGATTTCGTTAAGGGGAGTGGCCTTCTTTGAGGTAGAGTGCTAAAGGCACAATTACTCATGAAAAGTTGATTAATATGCGGAAAACCCGAAGCGACTTTTGGCCCACCCTGTATAAAGATCATTTTCAGAATGACTATTTGCCCCCATGTTGGAGAGACAATGGTTTCCCCAGTCCTCACCCTAACCAAGGATATTTCTTTAGCAAGGTCGGTCGATGTGAGGGAAGATCTTTTATTTCGAATGCTTAATGTATTCAACTGATTATATCACAGCCTCTACATTGCTTAACTTTGGTGATCTGGTGGGAACCTGTGTCTTCAACATGACCTGACCTTATGAGTCAAATGCATTAGGCATTCAGACTCTGTCACAATGGCCGACCCTGCAAACTAACAACACCCTTGATTAAAGTTATGGAGAAATTTGGCCGAACTCTAACCAATCAAATTGCTGTCTTACAACCGGTGTAAAGTCCCCGAGCCAAAAAAAAAGATATTTCTCCAAAAGCGCCAAAGTTTATCCCCAAGGGTGAGGACTGGTCTTCTTGTTCAACAACAGTAATAATAATCCAATCCTAGATTATGCTGTGTCAACTTCTGTATGTAATGGACCAGTCCATAGTCTGTGAGACAAATAAAAAAGCTAAAAATAATGTCCAGTTTTTGCAGTGAATGGAAGACACAAGTTTAAGAAGATGTCATAATGGTGTCTTTCAGTGCATAAACATTTTTACTTTTTGGTAGAATTTATTAATAATCTATTGACTAAAAACGGCTTGTTGTCACATAAGACATCAAAAACACAAAATCAACAAAGAAAAAAGTTTTTATTTTATTTTCATTCATGGCTACATTTTTTTTTTTTATTTCCCAAGAAAATGAAAACCTTGTCATCAAAATTTTAACAGCAAATTAAATCCAACTGACCCTTTCCTTTTTTTTTTGTGATGTTAAACACAAAGTGAGGGTCCATTTTGGCACAATCATAACAAATTGCTATGAACATAAAGTGGGTGATCAATCAAAATAATTATTCCTTCTCTCTTCAATTTTTTTTAGTGGTATCCAAAATTTACAAATTCAGTTTCAAACAAAAAGAAGACAAATTCCCAGAAAAAGTGAAAAGATTAAAAAGATGAATTTTGTAAAGAGGGGAATGGTGGCTGTTGATGAGCAGGAAGACTTCACATTCGTTCAGGTTTCTTGTTGCAATCTGATTATTCTTAGTCCTCACCCAAGGGCATAACTCCAATCAAAGACCCTTCTTTAGAATGGTTGGTCAGTGTGAGGGGGGGGAAAGAGTTTATCTCAATTCATTCGACTGATAACACAAACAGCCTCATACAATACCTGATATTTCTAAGTAGTCACCCATCTTACAACTGAATGGGTCCTATACTACGGTGATCTGATAGGAACTGATTCTCCAATGTGACTTGACTGTAGAGGTGTTAGGAACGAATCGTGTTATAGAAGGATGACTCTTAAAGTGAGATCAAACTTTCATGGAGGGGTGGGGTCTTTCCCTGACGGTAGTGAGAGAAAATCTTCTCATGTGACAAGAAATCGGTCAATGCTCAATCAGCGACAATCACAGAGGCTGCAGGTTCAATCCTGACAAAAGGCTAAAAATAATAAAAAATATTTTTTTGCACACAAATTAATTACTGGCATTTGGTTAGAGTATCAGAATATCCATTTTGGTTCAATAAAGGAATACCTGAAGAAGCCTGGAGGTCATATTTACAGAAACATATCCATAACAAGAACAATGATAAGAAAAAGAATCATTAATATTAATATTACTATAATTAAATTAAACTTTTTTTTCTGGTGCAATAACTATTAGGGGTTTCTTTTTTGGGTTTAGATAATATAAAAAATAGAATTTAGAATAAAGAAAATAACTTTTCCAGATCCATCAACAAATTGTCTTATCAAAACCGTTTACCTTTTATTTTTTTTTTCCTACCAAAAAAAGGTAAATTTCCTTTTCCAAAATAAATGATACAAAGGTTTTCTTTTTTAACAACAAAACAAACCTTCATGAGATTTTAAAGGAAAAAAAAAACAACTATACTCTTTTAGTTTTACAATTAAAACTCAGTATTTTTATTTTAAAAAAATGATCTATAGTTGTATTCTTCTTTCTTTCAAGAATAATGACCTTTGCATTATGTATATTGCTAATATTGTTTGTTTGTTGTTTTCTTCCTCTTAAAATGTTTTTTAAACTTTTTGACCAACCTGTAGTCAATAAATGTACAAATATTTGAGTTAACATTTTAAAAGATAATAAAATGTTATAAATGAGAAAAAACACTTTGAATTTGCTTTAAAAGTTAAAATATTTAAAGAACGAATTTATCATTCATAATATAAAAATAAATGACAGTATAATTGTGTCCAAGCTATTCTTCAAACTTTCTCATATCACAATATCCACCCTCACACACCTAACTCTTTGTACACAATAGTAAAAAAAGATTAAGGTTAGTATTTAAAAAAAAAAAATAAAACTGTGAAAATGAAAAAAGTTAATGAATTTAAAATAAATATTTTGGTATTTGTCAGAAAACAATGCTGAATTAAAAGTTAAAATATTATGGAACATCACAATATTAATCGGTTTATATATTTAAAGATTTTGTTTTAAGACTTTTCTGTGCCATTTCAGAGTTTAGTTTAAGAAAAAAAAAATTATGATGATAGTATCCTTTATCCCATAGCTGGGGAAAATTTTTACTGAAGTGTTAGAAGTTAAAAAATGAACAAAACAAATTGATTGTATTTGAAATAAGTGTCTAAACTTTTACCACAGAAAAAAATAATCATGAACTTTCATTTACAAGCAAGAATTCTTTCTTTCTTTCTATCTATCTGTGCGTGTGTCTGTCTCACGCAGTTCTCTTCATTACAACCTAACAAATAAAAGTTGTGTCAAAATTTTGATTAATCCTCTGAACCCTAAAGGGCCGATATATCGGCCCCGACAACATAAAGCAATAGAAGACACCTTAAATACAACTGATAATTTTGATAAGCTAGGGTTCAAAGGATTAAGGAAGAGCTTAAGTTTCTTTTTTTTAAGAATTGATGACAAGTAATATATTTTATCAGATCCTGCTAAATACTAAAGAAAACATACCGTTGATGCCAGAACTGATAAGGATGGAAGCAGATAAAGTAGGGGCTACACTGAATGGTTACAGAAGAAGCAAAGATCCATCTGAATGGTGTTTTACTGATAAGTCTTACTTAAGGAAAATAATTTGTTGCTGCGTCTAATGAATTATTAACATAAGGATTTGAGCAGCGATATTTAAGCATTGGTAAATGCTTGGGCTCTAGAATCATACTACGCATGTTTAAATTCCACTAAAAACCATTACATTTACTTTTAGCTGCCTCTAGCAGATGGGGCTCGTTAACTTGGGAGAGTAGCTCATCTAGATAAAGAGTAACACTGAATGTAAAGAGCAGTTGGTGCTCACAAAGTAAATATAATATTAACATAAGGATTCTCATTTTTAGTTTTTGGGGATTTTTAATCAAGAAAGAAGAAAATTAGGAGCAGAGTGTTTGTTTGGAGTAAAGTACTCAAAATGTCCCTGGGCACATAAAATTATTTTCAGTAACATCATTTTGGACATACACATTTTTAAAATTTTTTTAAATGCGTATGTACAAAAAAATAAACCCTAACTTTTTACTATAAAGTCCTCTGGTGTTCTAAAAAGGGGGAAAAAAAGAAAACCTGCCACAGAGTATCAACAACATTAAAAAAGCATCAAACTTTTAAGATTTGAACCAAACTGAGTCTCCACTCAGTCACAAAACAATGAACAAAATAATAACTTATTGATGTAAAGGTACAAAATTGCAAAGTTTATTATATTTGGTAATATTTCTTAATTAAAATTCTATTTTAAAACCAGAGGCTCACTCTAAGTGTTTCTTATCTGTAGCAGTTCTTGAGTGAGCTCTTGGTTTGAAAATGGAATTTTAATTCCGAAATATTACCAAATATAATAAACAATGCATCATACCGCCTTATAAACTTTGCAATTTTGTACCTTCACATAAATAACCTTATGAAGCTTCAGAAGAACTATAACCTAATATATATATAAAATTACATAAGAACAGGCTGAGAAGAGCTTAGATGTGTTTGGATTTGTTTTCATATGTAAAGAAAAATGCTTAAAGCCTGAATTTTAATCCTCAAATAGTTAAGAAATACTCGAAATAAGCCTATAAATTACCTTTTGGGTACAGCAGCAAAGTTAGCATGAGTGTATCTTGACATCATGTCAATACAAGTTTCTGTCAGTTCCATATGAAACTGATAAGCTTTCTCATTTATTGGAAGCTTGGCTGGACTTTCTTGTAGAGAAGAACCAGATTTAAATCTCCGTCTGAATAATAAAAAAAAAATGAATATATGAAATATAGAAGTTTAGACCAATCACAATATTGATTATTCATTTTCTCTTCAGTGTATGTCTGTTTTATTACAGGATTTAAATAATCACACATGAACAACACTGCACACTTTTAAGTTCAAGGTATAAAGCTCTAAAACAAAGTTTTAAACCAATATAAAATGCAAGAGAAAATATTTTAAAGAAATTGTTTAAAAGGAAAAAAATCTTTTATTTTGCCCTCTGTTGTATACTAACCTGCCTTTGTCTGCTCCATCACAGCTGCCTGCCCGTGCCCTAGTAGAACTGCTACTACTGCCAGGACTAGGGCTTGTGTCATGACTTTTTAATCTCTGCTTGGCATTCTCTTCAAACTCTTGCTGAACATATCTACTCAAACTCTGCATAAAGCGAAAAAGAGAACAAAACAAATTATGTGTTTCCATGTGAACTTTTAAAGTAGAATTAAAGGGAAAAATTAAAAACCCAAAAAGTTTATAACAGTTTTAATGTCATGCATTTATTTCTCAAAGGCTCTAACAATTATTAAATTCCAACAATTAAATATCAGTTTAGAAATTTATCTCCAAGTTTATTAAAGTTTAGGTTAGATTATTTTATTTAATGAGATATCCATGCTTATGGCAATATAATCCAAAGAACAATTTTTTTTCTATTAAAAATACTAAATAGGATTTTTTGTTTGAAGGCATATCAAACTTGATTTAAAAGGTGAGATGATATATCATCTATTAAGAACAGTGACGGTGGAGCATTGGTAAAAGCTCAGACTCTGGAATCGTAGTGAGTTCAAATCCCAGTCAAAACCATTATATTCACCTTTAGCTGCCTCGGGCAGATGGTGCTCGTTAACTCGGGAGAGCAACTCATCTAGGTGAAGGGTAACACTGAATGCAAAAAGCCCAGGGATATACAGCACGTAAAGGTGGCTTTGCGCCTAACTTGGGTTTTTGCTTGACCAAGTAAATATAATGTCACGCATTAAATACTGGGAATAATTTCCAGTTAAAAGCTCAAGTACTTAATTGTAGGGTTTTCTGTTCTAACAAGTTTAGATTTTGTAGTAATTTTTGAATCTAGAGTTAAGCGAATGAATGATAGCCAAATGTAAAACAGTGAATGTTTTCAATTTAGAATTAACATACATTATTTATTTAGAATGCACATACATATGAAAATAAAAAAAGAAGTCTTTCTAATAATACAATATACACTATTCAATCCATAGCTGGAAGGAATGTGGGAATGTCTACCTTTCCTAAATTATGTATACAAATGGAGCAATGAATTTGAACTTGCGTCTTATGATTTCGAAGTCTGACTGCCTATTCAATGCCTCAAGTGGACCTCCCCTTTTCAGGTATTGTCTTGTCCTTATATTTCGCAAGTTATTGAAAGGCATGATACATTCAAGAATAATTCTTTTAAAAAGGATGGGCAACAAACAAACTTGTTGAAATGAATAAAATTGATGAACAAACCTTTTGTACATACTTGACAAAATGCCATCTCCACTCAACACGACAATGAGTAAACCAGGCAGCTATCACATGATAAGCCAATGAAACCATGTAATGACTAAATCTGGAAAGCAACAAAAATTTAATGAAGATAATTTATTTCTAAATATCAACAAACCAATAAAAAAATAACATTAAAAATGGCAAAGTTTATATCTATATAAGTTTATAGTTTATTAGCACAGACATAGTTATCAGTTTTTGGCAATGGTTTCTCACACCAAGGCCTGTATCTATGTGACTACACACACTCTATCGCTAATATTAAGCACTTTAATTATAAACTTTATATATATATATATATATATATATATATACATTGCTTGTTTGATAAAGCAACTAAGTTAACATTAACTAGCATTGTTCTAATGGCACATGCTTTAATTCTTTTATTTTCTTAAATAGTTTTCCTTTTTGAAGCTATTATAAAAGAATACAATAGAATTTTAGAGGATGACTGTCAAGATTCTAAGGTTGAAAATCAGTATTTTACTATCAAAATAAATTAACTCTTGGCATTGCTCTATATCTGCACCCTTGGATGCGGTTATATAAAATTTATGTATGCGTATATGTATAGGTATTTATATATATTAGTATTCCAGGTTGTGGACATAGGGGATTACTTAATTCTTTTTCAAAATTCCTAAATCCACAGTTACACTATGTTCAGGATCCATCAGGAAACATTTTGAAATCAGTTCAGCTTTTATGGTTGCAGTACTAATAAATAAGTAAACATGACTAAAGACTTTTCTTTTATAATTTTTCAGAACATTCAAAATTTAAATGAAAAAAAAAAAAAGTTTGTATTGCATTTGCATGAAAAAAAAAGTCATGTAAACAAAATATTAATAAATAAAAATTTAAATGAACAGGAAATATTAATCAACTTACTTAAAGGGATTTGTATATGGCAGTGCAATGGCAAAAATACTTAAGTATTGGTCTGAGGTAAAACTCACATATAACTTGGGGAAACGGACAATCGCTAAAAAAAATTAAAAATAAAGAATTTAGTGGTTTTCATTAGTAAATAATCATAGAATTGCATCAATTACAAAGTTTATAATGGATTGATTGATGCATAATCAACCATTTTGGGTTAATTTAATTGACGAATGGAAACATTACAAACATTTGGGTTTCAATTAAATACTCCAATATTGTATTATGATATAAACATTTTGGATGAATTCTTTTTCAAACTACAAAAAGAGGTATCAAAAGGTACATTTTGCAACAGAAAATTCCAACATCATATAAACAAATAATATTATATATATATATATTCACTTCTCATTTCTGCTTTATGAAAATTTCAAATAAAGTTATAAAATTATGTCATATTTAAAAGACAAAAATAGTGAATACAAATTGCAATTAAAAGAAAAGTAAAAAAATAAATTAGTTTTGTTTTGGTTATTTAGGTTTAACAGCACGTCAATTCTTGATGGATCATTTTAAAACTGGTTTTAATGGAAGGAAAAAAAAAAAAAAAAGAAAAAAAAAAATCGATGTATGTTATGTATACTTACTTGATAAAAAGCTGAGCACTGGAATGCCCACATAAACCGTGGAAGATATTTTACTTAGAGACAGGATGATTTCCGGCAGGAATCGGGTCATCGCATCAGGCATCTCTAAGGCACACATACGAAGTGCATTCATACACAACTGGGGGCACTTGGACACCAGGCCAAATTGGAAGCAGTTAACCAACTCCATCTTAAAGATGATGATAAATAATTCAGAGAGGAGAAAAAGATTAAACTATGAAAGGTAGGATGAATGTTAACATCGATAATTATTCTTTAAGAGAAAAGGGGGAAAAAAAGGAGGACAGAAACAGATGGGAGGTAAACAGGAGAAAATAGAGAGAAGAAAAAAGACTGAAAATAAATGGTTAGAATAAAAAAAAAAGGGAAAAAGAGGAAGGAACAGGAAGTAAAAAAGAAACAGAAGACAGAAGATAGCAGAAAAAGAGAGAGAATAAAAAATACAAGGAAAAACATGGAGAAAAAAATTGAATCTAAAAAGGCAAAAGTACAGAAAGATTTTTGGACAGAAAAATATGAAGAACAACAAAATGGTAGAGAAAAGAAGAAAAATGGTAGAAAAAAGAATAAAGAGAAAAAAAGAAAAAAAACGAAAGAAAAAAAAAGAAAAATGATGTTGCATCATTATTCTTTCCTAAGGTAAATTTAATTCTTTTTAAATATAACAAGCCACGCGTGCGAGGTACCCCTAGCTCTAAAAGTCCCCGGGGGACGCAAAACAGATTTTTCCCGGGGTAATCACTATTCAATTTGTGAATTGAACAACACCCTCCACATTTTGGCCAAGTTTCAGAAAAATTGAACGGATGGATCAAAAGTTATAGGCCGGAAAAGGTTATTTTT
>JAUZSX010000005.1:1277866-1290270 GCA_034780655.1 Idiosepius hallami | reverse complement strand
CATGCAAAATTTCAGAAAAATTGAACGGATGGTTGCAGAGAAAAACACGAACGAACAGGCCTCAAAACATAGGTTCCCCTCATTAAATATCGGGGTACCAAAAAATAGGCTAATTCATAAATACTGTCTTTTAATAATGCTTAATTGAACAAGGATAGCAATACTTACAGACAATATTTTTGCTATTTTTGATAGATTTGATAATTCATTGAATCACAATTTTTTGTAACTTAATACACACAAATAAAACTAAAAGTATTTTTATAAGAATCCTTTTACCTGTTGAGATCTTTGTAAATCACTTTGGTAGGTAACAATGGCACTGAGGACAGGAAATACTTCCATATGAAAATCGGATGTTGTGAATGTGGACGGGCGGTTTAATAATTTCCGGGGCAAACCCAGATTACGGTTTGTAATCTGTAATTAAACACAAAACACTATTAAACAACCAGTTTATGAATTATCATTAGCAACATATGGTTTCTAACTAAAAAAGAACAAAATGTATCAGTCGTTACAGAAAATTTAAAAAAGAAAAAAAGAGTCAGAGAGAGAAAATGAAGTTTGCTCGGATTTGACAATTATTTTAAAAATTAGCGCCTTTTGATCATGTAAAAAATTTACAATTACCATTACTGAGCTTATCTAAATTCTTCTTAGGCGATTAGAAACTTAGAAACTCCTTTGATACAAAACAAGAGAAAAATAATCCCAAAACATGTGGAAAGAATCAAAAATAAAAAGTTTGGTCTAAAACTTGTCATAGATTTTGCAGAATTTTTGTTTTGCAATTAATTAATGTTCACAACAATAAAAAAATATTACAGAGAGGATGACCCCGCGTGTTAAAGATGGTGGAGGATCAAATCAACACTCCCCCATTCCCAGAAACGACACAGATCAATTTCTTAGGAAAATGACAGTAGTGAAGGATCATTTAAAAGTGACTCAATTGAGCCATTATTTGTCAGATTGGTTCAGAAACAAAACAAAGGAAACAAAAGGTTCTTGGCGTGCTTGGCTTGTATGTGAATTCTACTTGGATAAGGGATAAGGTTTTAGGTAAAAACATAATAGACATCAAAATAGTTACAATAACAACAATAATTAAGATTATACTTACTAAATTGCAAAGACTGCGGCATAGCAAATCCATTAGTTGTCCTCTTTCAGACAATACTAAAGTTTTATTCCGTAACAACTTGGGAAAAAGATTCAAGAAACACTTCCAAACACTCCAATCTTTTTCCTAAACAATAACAAAAAAGTTTTTTAAGTAATTTGCCACCAATTAATGTAAATTTAATGTAATGTAAATTTGCATAGATTACCATCATGTAATCCATTAATAAATGTACATATATCTACCTAGCTTTTATCTTAAGGCTGATTTAATATTTGAAACATTTATATTATGGTAAGTTGGTAACATGATGGTAATCTATCAATGCAAATGTACTGTAAACATTAATTTAGTCTTTTCTATAAGTAATTAAAAATGAAAGTTTTTAAGATACAGCACAATATTTTAAATAATAATAATCCATAAAGCTTCTTAAGTAATAACAGACAATCACTATTGCAGGAATTTCAGATGACCTAGGAATTTTATGGACATTATTTGTTTAAATATTTAATTGATAAGATTTAGAAATAAACACAATCTTTACTATAAAAAAAAGGGAGAGAAAATGAGCAACAAAGTTTAATGCAAAATTAAATAACTTACATGCTGTAAGCAATCATTGAAAAGAAGTAGAGCTTGAGAGAAATCAATAATTGCTATTGAATTCTGAGTGGAAAGTGATTGCGACTGAGAAGTTGGTGTTCCAGGGGGCGTTCTATTACCCTGATCAGGAGGACTGCAAAACAAGAAAACAAACATTTAACCAAATTAGGATTTTGATTTTTAGCATTGAAAAGACAAACTGTATTAAGAAGATTAGTCAATTGTCAGGAGTTTGACTTGTGTTGTGCATCGTTTAGTGTTGACAAAGATTTTAGTTGGTTTTGTTTGGTTGCGTTTAACAACCAATCAATCATTTATGGTTATTTAAGGTCATGTAGATTTTATGGGGAGATTTCAACTATTTTATTTTGGATTATTTAGTTGTGAGATTTTTGGTTTGATTAGTGCATTCGTTGTCTTAGGTGTTTTTGTATCAGGTGATTGGTAGCATAATGTCTGTTGAGATTTATTTAATTAGGTGGTAATCATGATGTTTTTGGTTTGAAGGTTTTTTTAAATAGTATTATGGTTTAATATTTTGTTGTAAGCTCTGAGAAGAGCATACGGTCAAGTAGCGTAGAAGATACTGGTTTCCGTCAAATCACTGAAGTTAAGCAATGTTGAGTCTGGTCAGTAATTAGATAGGCGACCATATAAGCATACTAGGTACTGTATCTTGCAGCGGGGTGAGAAATACCTAGGTTAGAATCTTAGTTTTTGGCTAGACAGGCATCTAGTGATAATATGATACAAACACCTGTGATAGCCCTAACAAGCATGGAGCATGTGTTGAGAACTGGCCTTAAGTTTTTAGTTGTATCAGTTGTTGTGGCTAGCAAAGAGTGTTGTGCTTTGGTTTGGCTGTGTGTATAAAGCATATTTTGTTAGATTTACAGATGTTGTAACAAATAAGAAATAACACTACACTTTAGTTAAAAGCAATCTCAATGCTCGAACTTAGCGTTACTTATTTAATTACTGTTATACCTAGATAATGCCTAAATGATGGAAAAATCTAAGTTCATTAATTATAAAACCCCTCAGTGATCATCCTGTTTTTTCTTACTAAATGCTGCTAATCACAGAGTAAACGTTAACAAATAAAATACTTTAGTAAAAAATTGTGTTTTGTTGTAGTTTTGCTTTTCAACTTACATTGACATATACTATATCCACTACAATTTAAAAAGAGTGATTTTCAACCAAATTTTGTTTTTCATAGTAATATGATTAATGAAAATAGAAAGTAGTAAAATTAATGGAAATAAAAAAATAAATTCAATCTTACGTAATTTTACAAAATAGATACGGGCTATAAGGGATTTTTCTTGGATTTGGATCAGTTGCTACACCCACTTGGTACTTGCTGTTAGATCGCAGCAATAGAAGACATTCAATTATCTAAAATAAAAAGTGGAAAAAAAAAATCTTTTAAAATTTTTATACAACTTTTTTTTCTAATTACGATATTTAAATATTATGATAGGAAGAAACTTTCTTGATACAAAATATTTTCCTTAATGTTTTTTTTTTAAATAAATTATTCTGATGTTATTTTTGATGAAGATTGGAATAAAGATTTATTTTAACAATTGTATTTCTGGATTCAATCCAGAGTCAAAAATTGAAGGATAATTAAGAATATTCTTTTGTTATTCATCAGTGAATCAAAAAAAAATTGTTTTACATATTTACAAATTATAGTAATTATCAAACAAATTCTAAATTCAACCATGAGAGAGAGAGAATTATCTCACATACACCACTATGAACACAAATAGTTCAACACACACATACATATATATACATTTTATATATATATATATGTATATATATATATATATATATATATTTACTTGGTGAGCACCAACCCAAGTTTGGCTCAAGGCCATTTTTACGTGCTCTTTTAATTCAGTGTTACCCTTCACCTAGATGAGCTGCTCTCCCAAGCTAACGAGCCCCATCTGCCTGAGGCAGCTAAAGGTGAACGTAATGGTTTTGACTGGGATTTGAATATATGATATTTTAATATATATATGTATACACATACACACAGACTGTAACAAAATAATGCCTAATGTTTGATTTGGTTCTGTACATAAATATAATCAAATTACAATAAAATCAAAATAGTTTAATTAATCATAAAATAATTACCTTCCATCGAATTTCTCCCCCAGTGGTGATTAAAAGAGGATGTGAATATTGGAAGCGAGCATATTTCACCAATAAATTATAAATAGACAGAGAACAGTTACCAGGAGGACTATAGGTTTTTATCTGAAAGAACAAGATAAAAAATTAAAATATTATCCAACAATATACATTATTTAAAAAAATTCTCTAGTTATAAATTATCTACATTATAATTCTTTCACACTATGAGTTACTTAGAAGAGTCAAAGAGCATCACTGCATCATTGACTCTTCTAAAGGAAAATAAACAATTCTAACTTCTAAAGATCCAAATGTTCCAAGATTGTGTCCTTGGTGTCACTTATAATGAAATAATTTTTTTTCTTTAGTGTAATTTTCAATTGAATATATGGTTCTTTTAAACTGTTGAGAATATTAACTTTTCTACAGAAATAAAAAAAACAAAAAGAAATTTTTTAGCTTTATTTTGATAAAACACTACAATTATTTTTGTTGGCTCAAGGGAGTTTCAATAGAATCATTCAACATCAGATTTAATTTGAAGTCTTGTTTGACATGATAGTTTTGATTTATAGTCTTCAGTGTCTGACTCCTTTCAGTTAATGCCATTGAAGTTCAAAATGACTTACATCAACCTGATACTATAATGAACCAATGAAACCTGTTGTCTGTTTTCAGTAAATATAATTGAAAAGGTCTATTAAATGTCTTGCAGGTGCAGCTTAAAACTAAAAACTTCTCTTCTAATAATAAATAACCTAAACACCCATCATTTAAAGTTATGCAAGCATGTGTTTCTTTTGAAATAGATTATTTTTGGTATTTTACCTTGAATGTTTCCACTAACACTTTGACTAATTGTCTTGTGTCTCCCACCAATGGATCATTCAGATGCTGCTTTACATTCTGGCCCTCAATTGATTGCAACCACAACTGCACAGGTTTTGTTACAACCTAAAAAAAAAGACAAGAGAATATACACATTTCTTTCGCTTTATTCTATGAAGTTTAGTAAGTTTTTTGTGTGTTATGTTTATTTTCTAAATGCTTACTTTAATACTTTATTAACATCAAATAACCCAAGAGGGTTGATGGTTTTGTTTTGGTTTTGTTTTGGGGTATCCAACTTGTACAGTAATTTAATGCTGGGAAATAATTTTATTTTTCTATAAATAGTATTTTATTCGGTAAACAATTGTTAGAGGAACAAGTAGCTCTGTTATTTAACTGTAAGTTGGAGAGTAATTGAGGTACTAGTTACCTTTTCAACAATATCCAGAAGGTATTTGTAATGTCGACTGTGAGGTATTATGGTCAGCAATAGTTCAGCTCCAGCTTTACGCACAGCAGGATCAGGATCATTTTCTAGATGCTTCAGGAAGGATATTACAACTGTTTCTACAAGTTGTTCCTGAAATCAAACAAACTTAAAAGATTAAGACAATCGAATGCATTACTTAAAGAAAAAAAATTACAAACTAATCAACTTATTTTACAAGATCTGATTATCAAATTAACTATATCCTGCCAATCAGAGAATTTTTTTTTTAATTCAAAATTTAAGGAAAAATATGTTCCATTTGAGGAACAATGGCAGAAAAGATGCATTACTAGAATTCATTTATTGATTTGTGTATTTATAACACAGTCCGCATTTATCCACAAAAATACAACTTTTATAGCTATGGTATCTAGTACAGCACTGTATCTGATACAGTGCTTTTACACTAACAGAATCAAATCATGCTAAACATAAAAAGAAAATATGTTTTCTTTTTGTATAAGGAACTTACAAAATACATATTTGCATTATATATATGTATATAAAAATATTTTTTTGCTATCTGTATTGAAACATTTTACTGCTTCAAATTATTGAATAATATATTTTTTGTTTAAAAGCTGACACAAACAGTATATTCAGCATTAAATATCCTACAAAATGTGAGTTATTAATTACCAAGAGATAAAATCCTAATTATCTATACTAGTTAAAACAATTCATTTACAACAAAAAAATATCTCTATGTATAGAATAATTCTGTAATAATAGAACTAGAAAATCTCAAATTTCAATACTAACCTCAAAAAGATTTCTGTTGACTGATAATATCATTGAAAGGACATCAAGTGCCTTAATACGAATTTCAGTACGGATTTCTTGTCTGCATAAATGAAGCATGGCAAAGTTAAAAAAAAAAAAAAACATTTCAAAGAAATACAAAAACAATTTCTTTTTTATTTCTTTAAATTAAATCATATATTTACAAAAAACAAAATTTTGAGGTGTAAACAATTCGAAGTAGAGAATATTTTTTTTAAACAAATGAAGTTAATAAGTATAAAAAATACAGCAAATAGCATCAATTACTCATATATTATAAAGTTGGTTGGGTGTTTTATAAAATATCAACACTTTTAGACCCATTTCATGCCGAATGAAATTATTTAAATGTATAATTCTATAATATATAAGTTTATTAATGGTGAAAATTCAAATTAGAATTTCCTAAAAACTCTTATATAGAAATAATTTAGATAAAAAAAAATAGGTGTCTGAAAAGTTATTCACCAATAAAAGCAATAGTTTCTATAAATATATTTTCCTTTTGTTTTTCTTTTATTAAGATTCAAGTATTCGTGTTCCAATGTAACATTTATTTCAAATAAAGCCTTGGCTGTTTTGTCCCTGATTTTTTTACTGCCTGTTAACGTGCAGTTGGCTTTTTCTAAAGACTTGCCACCAAAGTGATTTTATGTTTTAATTAAAAAAAAAAAAAACTAAAAAAATGTGTAATTTTTCCAACATTGATCTGAATCACAAGAAGTTGATTTTTGAGGGAAAGTGTTTGAGTTAATAGTTTGATATATGTAGAAATAATAAAAATATGTTTAAATCCTGAATTACTGGGTTGCAAAAGTGAAGAAAAAGAAACAGAAAATAATAATTTGAATAAGAAAATAAAAAATAACCTGAAATATCTTTCTAAAAGTTGCTGCAAATTGCTGACCCAATTATCTTCGGCAGGGTTCAGGCTCTCAGCTCGATATGAAAGTAAGGAAACCACAGATGTTGCCTGGAAAATAAAAAACACGTATATCTTTTTAAAAATCCTGATAAAAAAAATGAAATGTTAAATTTTTACAAAACTGGTTTTTAGTGATTTTTGATGAAGCGCTATCAAAATTGAGAACTTTCAGAAAACAACAAACCTAATTTTGATATAACAGCTTGCAAGTTTTAACAAGACAGTAACCAACCCAACAAAAAATATCTGCAGCAAACTGGACAGCACATTTGTTGAAACTATGTACTTAAATAAGGACGAAAATAGGCTGAAAACTATAATTTAAATTATCAAAAATTTTCGAAAAAAAAAACCTTCCAATTTATCTAAAAAATTGACAAATAAAGAATGGTAAATTATTATAATGTAGATTGATTATTTATGTTTAGAATTTTTTAACTATTGTTTTCATTTTTATTGGTATCGTCTCAATTTAAGAAGTAGAAACTGAATAATCATAGCATGGTGGATACAAAAACAACTTTGGTTTCAAATATTTCAAGGAATTTTGTGTTGCATTCTGATTAAAAATTTAATAATTTTTTTAAATTTTTATTTATTTTAGTAGTGTTTGTTTTTAAAATAAAAATCCTTTAAAATTTAAGAAAATGAAATACAGAAACTGGAAACTTAACAGAATTATTTTTTTAATATATAAAGTTTGTCACTACCTAATATAAACATGTACATTTTTAAGTTTATGATATTAAAACTTTACTTATGCTCAGAAAGTACTTTTATTTGTTTGTATGGATAATTGAAAAACAAATCAAGAATCAGAAGATAAGAACAATTGCTTGCAAATAAAAAATATGTTTGTAAATGTCTTTCAAAACAATTTCAAACTTGAAAACTTGGATCCTTTTTGCCATGCAAAACAAATCCACTTAGATTCATGATTAAAATGATCATCAAGAATCCAGAAATATGCTTTCTGGTTAGATTAGGTCATTTGGGTTTAATGGCACGTCAACTCCTAATGGGTCATTTTATAATCAAAATTAGTTTGGATTTCTCTTTCTGATTAAAATGAATATTATTGCCAAGGTATATCAGAAGGTCCAACAAATATGCGTGTCATAAAACAAAGTGAAGCAAGTCAATAATCCCACAGCAACAATGCTCGAGAGTTCTCTATCAGTCCCTAGTGTTCACTAAATGACCTATTTTTATATAGAGAAATACCACTTCATCTCCATACAAATAACGGGAATTTGCATTAGCAAGACAATATCTCAGACACCAAAATTATAGGCGCTGCCAACTGTGTTTTCTCCTCCTTCCATAGGCAACTGGATTGTACATAACCCACACAAGCGGTAAGACATTTTCCTCACACATGAAAAAATTTAAAGAAAGACTCATGTCATTCAGCAAGTTTTATAATGCAAACCAAAGAAAAGAAGTTTAAACTCACAGGCCTCTTCACAGCACAAGATTCAATTATAAGAAACAATTTAGTTGTAGATCCACTGAACAGACCATGTTGATGGAGCGTTTCAATGTCAGTCAAGGTGCTGTGTAAATGCTCCTCCATTGATACTTGGTTGGGAGGTGACCACTAAAAAGAAGAAAAAAAAGTAAAAACTGAATAACTAAAAAGATTATTAAAAACACTCTTAGAATAAGCTGAAATTGAACCTGGTATGCTTATTTAAGAAATCCAATATGTACAATTCAATTATTTTTATTCACTATGACACTAAGGATGATGATGAAAAACAAAAGATGATATAATTCAACTTACTTCTGGATTTTTCAGTAGTAAACTGAGGATATCCATGACCATATCCCAACCAGCATAAGTCAGCACCTGTCCATATTTCTTCACTAACTGACCCACACTAAGAGTGATTTCAAATGCTACGAGTTGGCTTCCTCGTTCCAAAACCTATTAAAAAAAAAAAATTAAAAATAAATTTTTGACTTTTTTTGAATCAATAAAATCTAGAGTTGAATTCTCAGCCAGAATTAGTTTTATTAAAATATAATTTTTGGCAATCACAAGTTCCATAATCTCAACTGCTTCAAAAGCTTTTCCATAATTAACCATATGTCACTGGCAGACTTCCTCAGGACTTTTGAATGGTTTCCTTTTACAAAACTCAACCAACTGCTTTACATCCTTTTGGTTCATTGCTTGGATTTTAATCTCCTTTAATTTCCACCAGAAATCTATACTAGAAAAACAACTATTTTGCAACAATTGGATTATTATTACTATTATTGTTGGTACTATTATTACCACTGCTCCAAAAACTGCTGCTGCTAAAATATCAATTCGATCTGTTACCATTTGGATAAATTTCTTTTCTCGACATTACAAATGGTATTTTAACTTTTATATCTTAAAATCATTTAAAATAATATAGCCTTTATAAAACAAAGATATAGACTATGGCTACATACTTAAGAGGTTAATAAAATAACAAGCAAATATCATACTTGTAAGAAGGATGGCAACACAGCAGATGGTGGTTGACTTAATGTTGTCACTTTCCTGGCGCCCCACAATGCCATACTAAGGTAATAGACAGCTGCACGAAGCACTTGTTCATCAATTGGGTGATCTCTGACAATAAAAAGAAAAAAAAATTGATATGAGAAAAAAGATCAACATAATTTAACAAAACTGATGCACTCATAAAGTCACTGTTAAAAGAGATTACTGTTCAGATTAAATTTTATTAATAATATAAATATATAAGTACTTAAAGATTTTTTTAAAATTCATTATTGATATTTTTTTTTTAAATTCCATTTTAATAGTCCAAATATTTTTTTAAAAATCGTACTTTAATTTTGGACGTTTAAAAATTTTTTTTGTTTTTTTCAATTTCCTAAACTTGAGCTTCGAAAGACGATTTTGAAGTTTAATGACTTTCTTTTACATTTTTCTTTATCTTAAAGTTTAATCTTTTTCTCAATCTAGATAACTTATTAAATTTTATTTTTTCAAGACATTTACTGTGGGGTTTTAATTTCCGTGGCCTATTTAGTGTTTTTTTTTAATATTTGAAAAAAAAAGTTGAATGTTATGTATTTTTTGATTGTTTGCTTGAATGGTAGTAAGGGTAACCACATACAACATGAAATAAACGTATTAAGATTCAAATAGATTATCTATGATAAGTCATTTTGAATCAAAAAAATATTCTTTCATTTAAAAATTGACCAGAATACACCGGTCACACAAAAAAAGGAGGAAAAAATATCCATTCTAATTCCTTAATACTTTTAAATATAAAACTTACTTTTCCTCCAACATACAACACATGAGATGCACCACATGATGTCCAAGATGGGTACTTAGCAACTTTCTCATCACCTGAAACAATCATATATAAACTGTTAATAACTACTAATATTAAATTGGTGGGTCATTAGGTATTTAAAGAATGTAAACAATAAAAGATGTAAAAGAAATATAAAAGAAAAGAATTAAAAAAATGAAATCAATAATTATTAATAAAATATCATAAAATACTAAAGAAAATTCTATAAAGACTAAATAAATTAAACAAATAAAAAATAGATAAGAAAAAGTAGAATAAAATAACTAGAATAAAAAATGAACAATTAAGAAATAAATACAATGAATAAACAAATAATTGAGTAAATAGTTAAGAATAGAAACAAGTCTTTTTTTTTGTCATTACCTCACGACTAGCATTTCCATTATTTCGGATGTTTAAAGTGCGACACAGGACGGTAACAATATAAGTCAGGCATTCAGATGGAACACATTGAAGATGAATAACCAGGCCTAAAAGTTCCACACATTGCTGCAATATTGAAAAAAAACGAATTTTTTAAATTTATTTTTTAACTAGAGTTACAATAAGAATTTTCAAGCAATGTTTGTCATTTAGCACATGTATGAATAGGTAAAAAGAAAAATAAATTATTTACCTGAATATCATTCAAATCTTTTACTGTTGCAGTCAGGGTACATGTACATCTTAAAAATAAATAAAAACAAAAATACAATTAAACTTTGATCAAAATTGATTAAATATTTAATTGAAAAGGTTTTTGACAATTGATGAGAAATTAAATCAAGTAGACTTGTATTAATTTCAGTTACTACTTAATAGATTTGCATTTAATATAATATTGTCAATAACAACCAAACTCTTAAAAATTTAATTATTAAATTATGTGAATTATTTAATGAATTCTTGAAATTCTCTTAATCATTTTTTTTACAGTTTCAGGTCAATTTTTGATGAAAACTTTATTGAATGCAATAAAATAAAACACACAACAAATTTCTATTAAAAATAAATGATGAAGAGAACAAAAGGAAGATACTTAAATGATTTTACATGGTATATGAACAAATTTTTGTAGGAGCTATTTTTATCTAAGTGATCTTGGAATGCCTTGTTTGACATTCAAGATATAATGTTGACTTCTTGATATTCAAGAAACTGCATGAATATTAAAGAAAATTATACTATTTTGATTATTTTCAACAAAATATTCCAACATAATCATACAAGTCTAGAGGCTAAAATTCAGTTAATTTTATCCTTTTCTTAGCAATCAGCTTTAGGTTTGGTGCAAAGATTTATTTAGCAAGAGAATGAAAATTATCATTTTTTTTTCTTTTTATGGAATGCATTTTTTATGTCACCAGAAAACAGTTAGCAAAACTTTGTTCCCAATAGGGATTTTAACAATAAAAAATATTATTTAGTTTAAATACAACTACAATAGTAGTTTTTATATCAATATAAAAAATAAAAGAATAGATAAGAGAAAAGGCATACAACATACTTGATAATACCAGACATAGATGAATCATCAAAGTAGCCCACATTGTAACGGATTATATTTACAACTAATGCCAAAAATTCTGTAATACGATTTGATTTGGAAATGTCAAACATCCAATTCAATATCAATGTGCCTGAAGAAGAATTGAAAAGATAAAATCCATTCATTATTATAAACATCAAAATACATGATCATTAATGATAAAATTTCAAATGATTTTCAACAAAATTCATAACTTCAATATATCAAAATGTTAGATAGTTGCTTTTGACAGAAATACCAATCCTCGTCATAAAACAAACTAAAATTCTCTTGTTACAAATACCAAATAATTCTCAAAACTTAGGAAAAACTAATTTAAATAACTCTTAATTACCCATGCATTAACTCACTAATTATCTTTTTAATTAAAAAAAAAAAAATTGTCTAAATTGAGGATTGAGATAATTTGTATTTTTCCTTATGTTTATTGTTCATAGGATTTTCAATCTCACTTATTACAATGTTGAATTTAAAAGCCTTCTTGGAACTACAAATTGAACTAATTCGACATATTGGCATGAATATAGCTAAGCAATTATAAGCATTGGTTTATGTAAGTTATAATAAGTTTTAATGGCCTTATGCCAAACTTGGTTGGTGCTGCTCATTGAGTAATATATATA
>JAUZSX010000005.1:1249701-1264481 GCA_034780655.1 Idiosepius hallami | reverse complement strand
GATAGATAGATAAAAGACAAATAGGAAAATTAGATGTCATATATTATCCAGACATCCAAACTGGAAGCATAAGGGTTAATTTGAAATATGAAGGTAAGTTATACAAATGTGAATTTACTTTTTGAATTCTTCTTATTCAATATACTTGTTTTTGTCACTATATATATATATATATATATATATATATATATATATATGCACCTAAGAACACATGTATGATACACATTGTATAGATACATTTGTACAGACACATACAACCAGATATATATATATTGTCTCTCTATGTGTCGTTGATTTAAATACACACAGGGATCATAAACACGCAGATCGAAATTAACATAAAAGGGAGCATTGAAGCAACCCCTAAACAATTTTGGGCAATACTTCTATTTACTTATATGCATATAATCTTTGGTTCACCATTACAAGTAATCTAGATGGAAGTCCAACAGTGTATTTGCATTATTGCTCAGTAAAACTTGCAATATCAAATAACAGATTAATCAAATTTAAGAATATGATAGACATTTAAGTTAGCCAACATCAAGACCTATTGATCATTATTTTTGAAAAGTTAGGATTAGAGAAGCCATGTGGAATAGCTAGAATTTGTGGATATGTTAGCTCTAATAACTACTGTCATTTTGAGTAAGCCGGACGAAACTACCATATATGCATTTTAAGAAGAATGAATGTTAAAAATGGAATAGTTATCCTGGATAAATTTGCTGTGTAATTTCATAAAAATTGAATGTAAAATGGGGCATATTATATCAAGGACACGCACAGAGACAATTCCCTATACATCTATTTATCTGATCTTAAATTGCATCTATATTTTGTGTATGATATAAAGTACTTCAGATAATACTAGACTTAAACTTAAAATAGAACACAACTTTAAGATAAAATAAAATAGATTTAAGCCAATTCATTATTCATTGAATGTTTCAATAAGAATGTTTAATAAAAACAGATTAAAACAAATGTTTTTTATGTAAAGAATGCTTCAACAAACCTTAGTATTTCTACAAATTATTTCTTTAAGAATAAGGCTTTAGCTAAACCAAGCTATCTTTTCTATTGTTTTTTCTATGAAAAAATGTTTCAATAAAAACAGATTTTTTTTTACGAATGATAACTTGACTTGGCACTAGATAATCACAAAAAGATTCATATGTTATAGAACAAAATAAACATCCCATTATAAAAAAAAATCAAAACATTCTAGTGTGAAATTTTTTTTACGAGGCTTCTACACTAAAACACATCACTAAGTTGTGTGTTGTGTGTGTGTGTGTCAAAGAGAGATAGAAAAAAAAAGCTGAAGCTCAAATGATTCCCTTGGCAAAGAAGCCAATTCTTGCAATTTGAAAAAAATAAACAACAAATAAAAACATAATAACAATGAAGATAAAAGCCAATCAGAATTGTATTTTCAATGAGTCGGAAAAAGCAAAGCAATTAGAACAAAGCTAATGAAGAATTCTGATACTATGCTGCTCCTCCCACTTGAGTACACAGACTGCTCCTCTATCCCCCTTCCATCAATCAACTGTTTCATTTAGATGAGAAATAATTGCACTTTAAGGTGACCAAAAGTCTGGCATGGAAGATTAGAATGTTCAGCCTTTCAAAAATTCCCAAATGATAGTGCCAACAGAGAGTGTCCAACTTAGAAAGGGTCAATATATTTATCATTGACACCTACCAATCACCAAGTCTCAGGAGAGACACAGCCATTTTCAATGTTAGCACATCGGGATTTGCTGAGCTGAGAACATTCTATGAATATTGAATATTCTACATTAGTGAAAAGGTGACAAAAGCATGCAGCGAAGAAACAAACTTTGAATGATGTTAACTGAGTGTGTTAGCCTAGGAGCCTAGCTTAATAATTTATGATTTATATAGAGAAAAAACAATATGTACATACATGGGAAAAAATCTATTTGTTAGTGAATAAGCATTTGTTGATGGATGGCTTGATCCATATAAGAATTACAAAGAGAATACAAATTCCTATGCAAATCAATGGTGAAAAGCATTTAATAGTTTAATGGTTAGTCAGCAGTACTGAGTCTGCTCCTCAATATGCCATTCTTCTTTGAGGTCTTGTACTGAATAAATCTTAATGAGAAAAGTTTATGTAAAACCAGGAAGAACTTTATTTGATTTTGATAAGTAAACAAATCATCTATATTACTGATTAGTGATTTTAACTCCTATAAGTTTAATTAAGGCCTTGTGCCATTCTAAACTGGGCCAGTAAAACCATAAAGAACCTATTTCCTAATTGTACTAACATTAACTGCAGCAGCTTCATAAACGTTCAGCAGGCACACGTGGATGTTGATAGGTTCAATGTTTTTCTGCATGGAGGGATTAAATGACACATCTCTGCTTTTGATGCAGAGATGTGAAAGGAATTACTTTCTTAGAGTCTCACACTATCCATATCTGCAACAGATTGATGAAACATTCGGGCCATGGATGCCTAAGTTCACTCCTTGTAACAATGCGATTCGCAATCCCTCTCAAAATCATTTGGGAAGAATAGAAAAAATAGGAGGCATTACTTATGGAATGGACTAACAAGCAGTTTATAAGAGAAAATGGTTCATAAAAAAAATAACTGTTTTTTTGCTTAAAATGACCGAAGAGGTTAATATGAAATAAAAAACAAAAATCAAAGCAGTAATTATAAAGAAGGAACTGTGAAAACAAGAAAAAATGATTTTATCCATGAATTTAGATACAAGAAATTTCAGTCCATAATTTTGGCTTGAATATTTTTCAATAAGCCTAAATACTTTTTAATTGGGTGAAAAGCAAAATAATATTGATTTTTATTTTTCCTAGAAAAAATAAAGGAAACAGAATTTAAAAGAAAAACAAAGTGACAAGATCAGTTAAAAGACATTGGTGTGAATTGAGTGAATTCTTGATCTTTGTGAAAAAAAAATGGTGAAAGGAAAAAAGAAGCACCCTGACTATAACAAATCTACATAAAGCCGTAGTTCCCAACCTTTTCTGAGCTTAAGAAACTCTCCACAACAAAAACGTATTGATTAATCAATGTATTTTCTGTAATAAGAATATTAATTATACCATAATTGGAAACCATCTTCCAACAACAATGACAATAATAATAATAATAATTATAAAAATACAATTGAAAATCTAATAAAGTTAAATATGTAACATTTGAATATTTGGTTGTTTGAATAATAAGCTATACAAATATTAACATTTTAATAAAGATTTTTTTTTCCTACATATTGGAGTGAGTACCTCAAGTGAGTAAACTATTCACTGGCAAGGCAAGCATGTATTGTAAATGCGGGATCTCAGGGGGTACTGGCTAGATTGTCTTTGTTACTTGTAGGAGAGAGAGAGAGAGAGAGAGAGAGAGAGAGAGAAGGATTCCAGGATGGCACTTGGACTGAGGTATGGGGGAAAAAAAAGAAAATGGTCAAGGTGTTAGTACAGATAGAATGGTATTATTTTTTTTTTTACCTATTTCTCTGAAATTTAGATAGAGGGTCATTTGGGTTCACTACATAAATATTTAGTTACAGGGCCAAAATTTGATTGCCCTTATCGTCACAGCCAGGAGAGATTTAAAAGCAGATTTGGTTGGGAACCTCAAACATAATAGTAATGTAATCTACAAGGAAGAGTTTGGATTGGAAAAAAAAAACAATCAAGAATTGTGTTGTATTTTATTTACCTAGTTGAAAATTAACATGACACTGTAAAGAAAAAAATACAGATCTTTTAGCAGAAAAAAAGAAAAAAAAATCATTGCGATAAATAAGACAGAAGCAAAAAAACATAAAAAAACACAAAAACACACCAGAAATAAATAGTGTTTATTTTTTTATTTAGACTTTTCCATTCAGACATAGACTGCCTGCACGTTGTGGACATGTTCAACCTTATCGACAGAATGTTGTGGATAATTTGTGGAGTATAGTTATTGACATTAGACATGTAGCTGAAAGATTGGTAGAACCATAGTTAAGCAGGAGCAGTATAGTATGCAGGTAGAGCAGTGTTAAGAAAAGACTGTCTTCTCCTTAGAGTCTCTACCAAGGCTTGTAGTTATAGAGAAGAAGAGTTTATTAACATCAGGGTAGATAAGTTCATCATAATACAGGACTCATATGCTGCATTTATTTGTTTTAGAATCAATATCATCCTTCACCTAGATGGGTTAACAAATATTATCATCCTAGAGTAACCAGAAATTAAGATAATATTTTAACTGTAAATTAAACTCATGGATCATGTGGCAAAAAAAAAAAAAAAAAGGTTTAATATTAATGATAGAATGCCAGTTGTGATTTTATTGAAATATTTTTTTTTTGTTGAACCATTAAAACTTAATGGGGTCATTGGGGCACAGTCTTAATACACCAGCCATAACTTCATTATTTCCTAATAATTGACAAGAATTGGCATCTTTGCAAATAATTTCTCAACCCATATTTGGAAATAGTCTGGTATTGTCATTTGTTTTTCATTCTTTTGTGTTCTTTACTTTCTGAAGATTTAAGAAAAATCCAAATAATGGTCATCAACACTATTGATTTTTTTTATACGGTAAAGACATTAAAATAATATAGAAATTTTATTAAAGTGTATGAAAGAGAAAGAGAAGGTGTGAGGATGCAGATATAGTGAAATTTGAAATTGACTGCTGTGACTCATAATTAATGTTGTAGTCATTTTATAGTGGATATCCTAGTTCAGGGGTTCTCAACCGGGGTCCTCATAAAATATTTCTGGGGTCTACAGGAAAAATATAACATATAACATATAAAATGATATTTTGGTGGTCCATGAAGAAAACCAACTCATAAATGGTGGGCTTACATAAAGATGAGCAAGTTCATATTGTGTTATAAATAAGGGTTTTAACTACCCCAGAATAATCAGTTATCAGTAAACAAGCAGATCTAAAGAAATTCCGGATAGACAAATAGATATAAAAAATCCTTTGCTTTTGTCTTTAAAAAAGAAAAATTCAATTAATGGTAATGCTCAATATCCACACCAGAGGGTGCCAATATGTAAAAATACATACACATATACATTATACATATCACCATCTGAGGGTGTGGATATAGACCAATACCCAATCAATAATTAGTCACTATATTACTGTTACATTTTAGAACCAACAAAAATGTCTCTTAACATACCACATGGGAAATTTGGAACATTATGATTGCACTTCTAAAAGTTAAAATTATTTTTTTTATTGAATTATGTTATGAAAACTTTGGAGAAATATAGGTTTCAGCTCTTTTAGTGCATTGCTTTTTTAATTGCTCGAGTGAAATCCAGTTCTCTGGGATCTTAAATACAATACCAAAACCTAGAAAGTCCTTTATGTTCATATTCAGTTTAATACTCTAATAGAAAAAGTATAAGTCCCCTAAATCCTCCAAATTATCATTTAAATAGAGGGTCATGGGTTCACTACTACAACACTATCTAAATTCCAGAGAATTAGGTAAAAAATAATACCATTCTGTTTATCTGTATAAACACTTTGGGCCCTTTTCTTTTCTACCATACTTTAGTCCAAGAACTGCTAATCCTTCTTTCTATCTCTCTCTCTGTGTGACCAATCCCTAACCCACTAGAAACAAAAGCAGGCTAGGCAGTACCTCTATAATATCCAAGCCTGTAAAACATATTTTCTGCCAGTGGACTATTTTACTTGATGCATAAAGTACTCAATTATGTACAAATAGAATAAAATATTTCTTTTTTAAAGGTTAATATTTGTATTCCTTTTTATTATGCAAACAACAACCAATTATACAAATATTACTGTATAAATACTATTCTTTTAACAACAGAGCTATTTATAAAAAGATATCTCTCTTCTGGCATTAAATAGCCATAAAGGGTGATATGCCATGAAACAGTTACAACAAAACACTTCAATTGTTTCTTTAAATTATAGACTTATTCAACTTCCTGGTTCTTAAAAATCAAAGAAATTTTGCCAAATGTTTTTTTTCTACATTTCTATAGTTTTTTTTTTTTCTAACCCAACCCTGCCAATTCAAAAGACTAGATCTCCTAAGGCATTCCTTGTGAGAAACTGCTTCAGGCAATAAATCTCATAACATTCCTTCTCAGTTTACTCTTTAAATTAAACAGAAACCTATTAACTGACAAGAAACTCATCTAATTTGGAATTCTACTCCAGTCTTTAAAAGTTGGCCAAAAGTTATAAAGCTATTAATCATTGTATCATTATCAAGAGAAACAACTGGTCCTTCTAATCAGTATCCATCCATCTGAAAGATTAAAATAATCATGATCTGACTCCTCGAAACCTAAATCTTCAGCACAGAGGATACAATTCTGATTCAAAGAAGAAAAAGGATGTTTTGATATGCTTTAAATTCTGATTAAGTTTTAAACTCCATAACACAATAGTTGATTTATGTTGATTTGTTTTTATCTAAAATGTTGATTAAATTTGTTCAGTAAATATTGCAAATAATAATGATGTCAGATCTTATGAGCCGAGGCGATCAATGTAAGAATCATGATTTTATCAATAGCTTGAGAAATCTAAATCAGTCAGTCAGTCAGTCAAGTTCTTTTAGAAGATCAAAGTGTCTGGAGCCCAATGCTAAAATCTGGTTAAGTGAGTAGGTAAGACATTTGTGACAGAGAGATACTTCTTAGATCTATTTTGGCTGAAAGTAAATTTAATATGATAAAAAGAGAAAGAGATCAGAATGTTTAAATACAATTTTTAAATTTTGAATTCATACCTTTCTCATCTTAATGTGAATACATCAGGATAAAGAAGATATAAAACATTGAATGTTTGAAAGAAAAACTTTAAAATGCAGAACTAACCATTCCGCTTCTAAGATATTATTTGTTTTAGGAGTAGTTTCAATAGCTGCTTATTTTGTTGAATTAAAACAGACCAAATTCTTTTTATTATTTTTCAGTTCCTATTTTTAAAAAAATCTAAATACGAAAAAATAAAAAAATGTGTGGCTAGAAATTGGCTAGCTCAGACCGGAAAAATTAAAAAAAAAAAAAGATTTAATTCATTATGAAATAAATGATACAGTGGCAGTTAATTAATATTATAATTATATTAGTTAATTAAAATACAAATTAGTTTAATCCCAAGCTAAAGATATCAATCAATCATTTCAGTGTGTTTTTTAAACATTGAATGGGGAAAATATCATTAAGCATTATAATCATGATGATGATGAAAATATAAGCTGACATTTCTATCATCATCATTATTATTTCAGCCTACATTTTCATCATTGTAATCATGAATATACCAGCTAATATTTTCATTATCATCAAGAACAAATATATTGGTCAACATTTCCTTTAGTTATTTTTATCATTGGTGTCAGGAAAATGTCTTCTTCATCACAAAAGAAAAAAAAACGAGCCCAAACTAACATCATTATCTTTACTATGGCAACAACAACAGAGTTAAGTTAGAATTCAAGTCAGGAAACATAAAACATAAAAACAATCACCAATGGAGCATAAGTAACTGTGCCCACCCATTTTTGAACCCACATCCACATTTAAATGTTTAGGGAAAAATTAAATAAAAATTCATAGTTTATAATCATTGCCAATTTTAGTTCTTATAAAACGTGAGAGAAAAGTATAACAAATTCTTGAAAACTGGCTGTATATATTTCCTCATGGAACCTCTATTAAAGAAAAAAAAATCATTCAAATCATTTGGTATTTTTTAAAATGTTTCTTAGGCATCCAAATTTAAAATCTATTTAAACAAAATGACTGAGACCTATAAAATAAATTTTTTTTAATCCTTGTGAAAAATCAACTGAGCATGTATATAGATAGATTGAACCAACACTATAATGTTTTGGTTAATTGAAACCATCATCTGGGTGTATAGTTTTTAATGCACTTCCATAAGATTTATTAAATGAATTTAGAAGATGAACATAATTATCTATTTTTATTACACATAGAACTCTTTTTACATTTCTCTGTTGTTTTAAAAAAGGCTATTGTTAGAACTCTCATTGAATAATGATACTTAATAAATTAATAAAATTAGCAAAATGAGTGGAAACTTCAATAATAATTTTTTCTCTTTTTTTATTTTAAAGAATGAATGATATTTTTTTTTAAACCTACACGATAAACCCTCTTAAATAAATAAATATACCAGGAAAATATAATTATCACAAAAAAAATAAATAAGCTAATACTTATATCATTACTCTTACCACAGCAACAGGGTTAAGTTAGAATTAAAGTCTTATGTCAGTTTAATATGTTCAATGCCATAGACCATTTTCCAGCCTCTGGTGACCAACTAGTACAAATAGTTAGCCATTAATGAAAGACAAATACCTGCTGAAGTGATTCTCAGCAACTATAATCATATGGAAATTACATAGGGACATGGCAAAGACAAGAAGGCAGGTTGTCATCTCAAATAGATTTCTTAATCATTAAGGTGCATCGTAGTCAGTAACTTTTAAGAGGCATAGGCTTCATGGTTTTAAATGGATTCAAGAAGGCATCAATGAAAAAGGCACAACTAATTCTTGAGGATATGCCTCAGCTGTTAGGACCAGAAATTTCATGGTGGTTTATCAAATGTATTTATCAAAGGTGACTGGTTTTAGCATTACATGACTGAAAAGTTTGATGTTCTGCTAAGATATTTGAATTATTGACATATGCATAAAGGGAAAAGTTTGTTGAGTTTGTGGAACAGAGAGACATAAACATAAACTATCTTTTCAATTCACAGAAACCCGAAATAAATAGATAAAATCAAGGGAACCAGATCATTTTCTTAAAGAGTTACTTTTAATGATTGAAAACACTTTTTCTAAACTAATTTGAAAAAAAAGAGGTGATGCTATTTTTATTCTAATTTTTCACTAATTAGCAGGTATCTGAAGATATTAGAAATATTATGCTTCACAGTTTTAAAATCAGTGTTGTCTTTCACCTGGCTGAGATAGTTCTCCCCCAATAACTAGTCTTGTGTGACCAGAACAAGTAAGATAACAACCAAGATATGAACTCCAGTAATAGGATTCAGAAGTCTAAGCATTTAATCACTTTACACCATAGTTCCTGAGTACAAAAGACTAGTTTCACCCAAAACAGTTTGTTGAGTCTAAAACTAGAATTTGATGTCTTCACTAACTGAACAACAGAAACTTCAGTGATAGCAACAGTGTTGTTGTTTAACAGCTTATTTTATAAGCACGTTGAAAAACATCAATATCAATATTGTCATTTCATTAGCTATTTAGATACAATAAATCTTAAAAATGATTTAAGTTTGGTCTGGGTACATAAATGTCTGTCCAATGGTACTAATTGTAACAAATCCTTAGATTAATTATTCCGATAGTTCAAAATGATAATATTTAAAAGGAAATGATTGTTATAGAGAAAAAAAAGAGCAGAAAAAGAATTTGGATTTGGGTGTAGAAAACTTTTGAAAATGTTCAGAGCACTTAAATATGAACTTCCTGTTAGTTAACAACAGAATTTTATTTCTAGTCTGATTAGTAACAAGCCTGAACAGAATATTTGATTACCAAATAAAAAAAAAAAGATTCAATAAATAAATAATAATAAAAATAGGAAAAAATTGTTGATTAGAAAGATTTTCATAATAAACAAATAATCAAAAGTAAACAAGTAAGAAAAGAAAATGAACAGAAAAGAAAAACTGTCAGTTTCAAAAACATTGGGAACCATAAATGAACAACTGAAATGAAGGGTGGAATGAATTTCATATAATCCAATCCAATTTAGATTGTAATGAAAGAACTTGCTTTCAAAAAAGAAGAAAAAAATTAATGGCGCTGAAAACAAACAAAAAATCCCCTTGGTTAGAATCATGAAAATGATAGAAAAAATACTTTAAAAGCAAAGTCAAAAGCTGAAGTTATGATTATTACTTGATGCCTCAAATACAAATATTACCAACTGACAGCCTTTATTCAATATCTTAAGGAATAAAGGCTGTATTATTAGTTGTTTTTCTTTATTGATAAACAGAATGATATCATACTGGGAATTTGAATGCGAATAACTTATACAAAGGCTTTTGAATAAAGAATTTTGTTTTTAAAAGATTAAAACTGCTAATAATGTTTCTAGTACATAAATGAACAATTAAACATAGATTGGTTGATTTTGTTTAACAGCATATTAGTATTTTAGGTCATGAATTAAGAATAATCAGATATAATTGTCTTCCTTTCATCAACACATTCTTGAATAAAAGTTGCACTATTAAACGTATAACTGGAGTAAGTAAAGGGGTTCAAATCTTTCAAAAGTATGAGCAAAAAAAAAAAGTCGAATAACATTAGAATTTGTCTAATGGCTATTTTCAACTTGAATAGGCATTATCAAATTTTCCTTTGTCTTTTGAAAGTAAGAATTGACATCAAAATATTTATATTAGAAAATAATGTTCTTGTATAAATTTAATATTCTTTCTAGTTTATAGGACTAATAAAACCTCTTAAAATATCACTCTAAGATTGGTATTACTTATTACTAGGGCTGTGACAATATGGTTTCATTAAAAAATATTCTCGTAACAGCTCTAAGAACTAGAGTTCTGATTGGAACATTCTTTAATAAAAGCATATTATCAGAGCCCTACTAGAAAGTATAGAATTAAAAGAAATGCAAAAATCTCCAAATAGACAATTAATGACAAGAATATTCTTTAACAAAAGGCCTTAATTATTATCATCTTATAATTTTTTTTGTTTTGCATCATAGTTATTTTAATCTATTTGTTTCAGTGTTTAACAGAAATAATGAAAGTAAATAAGATAAATCTAATGAGGACATGAATATCTTCACGTATTTCATGTATTTATGTAAGGTGGCGTATTTTCATTTCTCTTCTTCAGTATAAAGCAGGGATTTAAATAACAAACCTTATAAAATAAAACTTGATAGGTTTATGTAGAGATATGGTGATAGAAGAAAAGAGGAAAGAAAGAAAATGGAGTCCTTTTTCTTCTTTATTGAAAACATTTTTTCTTATTATTACAACTGCAAAACTAATGATGTTCTTGTCACATTTTCAAGAGATTTAATGATTCAATGAATGCATAAACGTATATATGTACATATGTGCAGTTGAAAAAGAAAAAAAAAAAAAATATATATATATATATATGAATTTGAAAATCTTTTATAAAAGAGATTTTCAACTGCTTTGCCATCACAGAATATTGAAATATCAATATAATTTTTGTCAGCTTCCAGCATTGGTAATGATATTTTAAATATCAATCTGCATTTAACTTGTCATAATTTTTTTTTCATTCATTCATTGGAATAAAAAAAGAAACAAAAAAACAAAAACAAAAAGACACAAATGGTGTTCTTCGATCTAAGACACTCATTTATTATTTGAAAATTTAACTTATTTTTTTCCCCCAATCCTTAAAAAAATCAAAAAGGGATTTCTCTTTTTAGCTTTCTATTCAATTTAATTTGATCATTGTTCAAATCTTTTCCTGGTTGTATAATATAATAGAACGTGATTCTTATGTATCTCAAGATTCTTGAGATCGGAGAGATTATGCCTTGTCATGAAATGCTGGATGAAGGGCAGAGTCTTTGCTGAAGGGTTAACAGTTTTGATTTTAGAATTGACAAAGACAAGTTCAAATACAATTCAATCAGCCGATCAATATATCCATGTCAGTAGTCTTGGGAAAGGTATGAGAACCATCAATAACTTTTGTTTAAATTCGAGGATTAATTGTACTACAAGTGGGTGGATTTGTTTTATGTTATCTCAACTGTATCAGCCATTCAGTAGCGAGAGAAATAATTCTTGATAAAAGCCTTTCTTCCATCAACAAATTCTTAAAACAACTATTATACCATTCAACCTATCACTGAAAAGAATAAGAAGATTCACACTTTATATAAATAAAACTTATACTTAACTTGTATATTTTGATGCTAACATTTATAGAAAATTCCCAACTCACAAGTTAGTGTCAACTATTGTGTCCATGATAGTGAGTTCTTATTTTAATGTCCACTGGTTAGTTATAATTCTAATTGCAGGTCATTTCTTATCTGATTGCTAGGAAGATCTTTCTTTAACTGACTACTAGCTAGCCAGAGTTGGGGAAAAGAAGGAAGAGAAAGCGACAAAGGAATTTTTGGGTTGGTCAAGTACTAGTTGTAGGGATCTATATAGATATGTGTGAGGAAAGGAAGAGGAAGAACAATACCACAGTAGAATAATAGGTAGTATTAAAATTGCCCCATATTGGACCTTTTATAGTATCCATCCAGTATAAATTAGACTTATATGTACTAAATAAATATTTTACTTTAAAAAATTGCTGGATTTGAAAAATCATAACTATAATTAACTATTTGAAGTTCCCTACTTTAAATATTAAGTTGATCATTTACCAATCATTGAGATATATTTTCAAAATAAAAATAATATTTTAACCTTAAAATTTTTTTTAGCATTCCTATTCGAGGTCGTGGTAAAACATTTGAAGATGACCTGAGGGGAACTTAGCCGAAACATAGAGGGTAAAACATCATAAACTACCAACACGAGGAGAAAAAGTCCACAATAAAATTAATACTCAAATATGAAGCCTCATCTAAAAAAATTAAAAAAAAATTTTTCAAAAAATAAAAACTAAATTAAATTTTTTTTAATTTAAACATGAAAATAGTTTTCTAAGTTTCTCTATGTTAGTATAATTAGCAATGCAAGCATGTATAGGGTATATAATAAGTAATAAGATTGCTTAAAATTATAGTTAGAGTGCTCAATAGCAGTGATAGAGTGTGTATATTAGTTAAGCATAGACACGGAGTCAACAGCCTTCAGCAACTGCTAGTTTCTTGCCTATGTAGTCATCAGGCCAAAAGTTTCGGCCTGATGACTGTGCAGGCAAGAAATTGACAGTTGCTGAAGGCTGTTGACTCCGTGTCTATGCTTAACTAATATATAAGATGAAGAAGAATCTTAAATGAAAAAAGGTAGATGAAACATAGAAATATAAAAAAGAAACTTATAAGTTTCTTTAATCAATACCAGCAATCAATCTGGTTACAGTGACTAATCAATATGATAAAAAAAAATTTAAAGTCTTTAACAACAGTTTTTTATAAAACTCCAATTAAAGTCTAAAAGTCATCTTTTTCATGATAGATAGGAACCTGTGCTTATTCTTGCACGTATCAACTAGTCGATCCAGTTTAGTATACCAAGTTTTCTCAGAGACCAATAACATTCATCAATTTTTCTTTTCCATCAAATTGGATAGAATACTTTTTTTACTTTTTTGAAAATTTGTATTGATTTTATATGAACAAGGACTTTTCAACAATTCTTATTGACTTATTGATAATAGATAACATTGTCACTTCCATCTTGCTTTGTTATTCCATTTGAAATATTGAACTGATAGCTTTCACTATAAGTACTTCTTTTAAGATGTCTAAAAAAAAAAAACTTTGAAACATATATATGATGTGTGTGATAGAAACAATAATGAGAAAAACATAAACAAGAATATACTCAGTGTCAATATGTTTCAGTTTTTCTTCTTCAAGGCAAATTTATTATTATCATTATTATTTTTCATAATTTACGTCCACTGGGCCTTGTTTGGGACAAGGTTTTTTTTATTACTATTTCCTTCTGGTTTTAAAAATATATGTATGGAAAAAAATTGTGATGTTAAATTTTTTTTAAATTAAGATAATTTTCATAAATTTAAAAAAAATCCTCAACATTATAATTATTTATTAAATAATGTGAATTTATACAGGGTTGGACAGAAATAACAGGTTATTTTTAAAAAATCATGAAATAAAAGATTTTATTGAAAATAAGATAATTTTTGTCAATTTATAAGATAATATTCAGGCAAAATTTGACTGTTTTGTTACTTTTCATGTTGCAAAAACCTAATGTTAAATTGTCAACATTTTGAACTTTTATCTAAAACAAACAATAATTCAAAATTTGATTAAACATTTCTTTGCAATAAAAAACAAAACCGTAACTATTTTATGTATTTCTAATAATAAAGGAGAGAATAATAGCAATTACACCTGTTAATTCTACCTCCCTACCCTATTTTTGGTGTTATAAGTATATAAAATAATATTTAGATGATTTGTTAGTTTTTTAAGTTAACATAAAATTCTATCCTTTTCTCTTTCACATAAAAAATAAGGTAAAATAAATTTGCGATTACTGCAAAATTCAAAAGCAGTTAGATTGCAAACTCAATGAAGGGAAATATAGTGTGTAAATCTAGTCAGTCTTTTTCTATGTTTTTGCAAACATTTTTTTTAAATAATAATAGTGAATAAAACAATGAGAAAAACAAGAGTTAATCAAATCAAATTATAGGTGAATTTTAAGAAAGTAATAATGAATTAAATTCTAAAAAGATTGAAATAGAAAAGCATGAATGAGATGAATGCATTCTTCTCTCTCCTGTCTCTTCTCCTCCTTGCCTTTTCTCTCTCTGAACACCTCCCTCCTTCAATTCTTTTTCAACTTACTCCACTCCATCTTGTATAAGAATAGGAGGATCATATTTTTTTTAAAAATCCCTTTTCTTTTCCAAGAAAAACTTAAAAACAACTTTAAATTCAAAATTGAAAAAAAAATATATAAAAAGAAAACTGTTTGGAATAAAACAGGAAACTGTATATATATA